>RJWM01005006.1:0-95811 GCA_004363535.1 Dasyprocta punctata | reverse complement strand
GGCTTGAAATATTTCACTCCAAGCTCTTCTTGACCTGATGATTTGTGTTGAGAAGTCTGTTGTGATTCTGATGGGCCTTCCTTTGTAGGTAATCTGTCTCTTTTCTCTAATAGCTTTTAATATTATGTTTTTGTGTTGGATTTCTGGAATCTTGATTATTATATGTCTGGGTGTAGGCCTGTTTTGGTCAAGTTTAGCTCGAGTTCTACATGCTTCACTTATCTGAAAGTCTCTTCCTGTTCCCATGCTTGGGAAGTTTTCTGAAATTATTTCTGTAAATAGTCTTTTAATTTGATTTGTATTGACCCCTGCTTTTTCACTCACACCTTTCATTCGTAAGTTATGTTTCCTTGGGTTGTCTTGCAGTCGTTGCACTGCCACTTCCAGATTTCTAATTATCTTGAGAAAGTCTCTCCTTTCTCTCTCCCAGGCTGCCATTCTTTCTTCCAGATACGAAAGTCTATCCTTAGTTTCCTTCAAGTGGTTCTGCCAACTTTTATTGGAGTCTTTGAAATCCTGGTAGTCTCTCTGAATCTGATTAATGCATTCTAAGTCTTTATTTGTTTCATTCTCAATTTCCTTTGATTTTCCATCCTCCACCTTTCAGGCTATGTTTCCTTTAGAGGCGCTCAGCAATTCCCCTCTTATGTATTTCATTTCAATTCTCAGTTGGGCTAACAGTGCCGCTTTAATTTCTTTCATAGCGTCATGGAGTTGTCTCCCCACTTCAGCTGTCATCTCCTCTGAGGGTTTAATTTTTGGACTCCTGATCATTTCTTCGTTAGTGTCCCTTGAATTAGTTCTGCTTGTATTGGAGTCTGGAGAGCGCCCTCTACCTTTCCGTCTTGGCATTTTCCTGGGGTCTGCTGAGAGACCATGATGGCCCACTGTGTTTCCCCAGCCCGCCTCCGCTCCGCAGATGTCTGCTGCAGTGCGCGAGGATAGGGCCGTTCCCTGGGAATCTGTACCAGGCCATCTGCCAAACTTCCCCTATCACCTCCAGGGCGCCCATGCAGATTCCGCCATGACCTTCCAGGAACCGTGCCTAATTAGGTGCAGTTCTGGTCTCAAGATGGATGCCTGTCCCTCGCTCTCCCTCAGGGGTGGGGGCTGGGGGCCGCCGGGTTCACTCACTCGCCTGCTCGCGACCACCTCGCTCCACAATCGACTGTCGCCTCCGCCGTCCCCGCCACAGCCGTAGCACTTCAACCGCACGTCACCAGCACCCCAATCGCACCTTCTCAGTTCAGGTTGCAGCGCTAATTGGATTCGGCTCCGGTCAGAGATGCTGCTGGTCTCAGCCTTTGTTTATTTCATTTTTTTACTCTTTCTGTGGGCTACAGTTCTCGTTTTAGATTCTTCTTGGGTCCAGAGGACCCATCTCCCTCTTTTTTCCTTCTCTCTGTTATTATATTATTTTATATTCCAGCATTTGGATGGTATATTCAGGGAGTCTCCCTATCGTGGTGTTATATGGGCGACCATCTTGCAGGAAGTCCATCTTCTTATGTTTTCAGTGCATTTCTAAGTAATATCCTTTCCATGCACTTTTTAAGTAAAATGAGGCTTTCAGGAAAGATTTTATTTCTCTTCTTTAAAATCTTTAGGAACAGCCCTAGCTTTTATATTTTTAGGAGGTCCTTTCACAGCATAATGGCAATCTGGTTGACAATCTGATTATTACAGCTGCAGTTGGTAGAAGCACTGTATTTCTAAAATTACGTAATGGAAAGGTGATGTACAAAGGCAGATCCTGGTACTGTGTAAAAGGAAACTTCACTGTATACACAGTATAATCTTTAGATGAAAAGGAAAAAGGTCATGTATATGTAATCGTATTTTAAAAATCTCAATTTTTAGTAATAAATATAGGCAGCTTACTGTGTTCTTCATCACATTCAGCACTGCTTGCTTAAACCATTTTCCTGTTTCTCAATTTGTCAATTCTGTTTATACTTTTTTCCTGCCTTACATATTTCATGTATTTATTTCATTAATCCTATTTAAAGAAATAATTCTTAGATATATTAGTTTCCCTGATTTTTCAGTGGCTTTTTTTTTTTTTTAATATTGCTTTATTTAGCCTACTTTTTGTACGGTCTTTTAACTTTGATATTTTTCTTGCTTTGAGAGTTGATATTTCTGTTTTCTTCTAAAATAAAAGTCTTTTAAAGCTATTAAAGTCGAGAACATATATTGTGGTATGTGTTATTGCTGTTTTAATTTTTGAATCAGTCTATTACTACATGTTATGTACTAAAAACTGGTGGTCAACTTAACACCAGCTGAATTAAATCAGTATGGTGCTGAGTATAGATGGCCCACCTGAGGAAAGCTGCCAGCATAAATAGAGACACGGGGAAGAAGAGGGAGGCATTGTGGGTTCTCCTAAGTGATGCTGTTTTGAGCCACTAGTTCTCCTGGAGGAGCTTGTCATGCTGGTTTCCCCAATATGGATTTGGCTATTATCATTGGAGGAGCTTGGGACCTCATCGCTGAGAGTGGCTATAGTTCACTTTGGGGGAGCTCTGCTCCTCATATTGAGAATCACTTCCTGGCTCTGGAGGTGAAGATGTGTGCTGTTTAATCTCCAGGAGAAAGTTGTCACACTGGCTTCCTGACATGTACTCGACTGTCCTCATCAGAGGAGCTCGGGACCTCATTGCTGCTGAGGATGGCTGTGGTACTTTTCAGGGCAGCCCTGCTCCTTATTTTGAGTATGACTTCTCTGCTCTGGTAAAGAACCCTCAACCTACTGGCACAGCTCCTTCACCCCGCTGGCATAGATTTTCTAGCTTCCACTGCTGACCTCTGGGCCTTCCCCATGCAGATTTGTAAAACAGACTGGCATGAGTCCTTGTTGTGGGCTCTAGTCCTCCAGTTGGACTCGTGGGAGGCATTGTCATGGGCTCCAGGTCTTCAGCTGGACTCATGCAGGACATTGTTGTGGGATCCAGGCTCTTGGCTGACTGTTCTGGGTCTTTAGTGTGGTGGACAGATTTTCCTGTAATTTCTTGAGCTTAACTCTGGGTGATCATCATAAAACATTATTACAAATTCTGCGTCCTGTATGTAACTGTTCTCCCTGTAACCCCTGACTACAACTCTGCACTTTGATTTCTCTTGCAGTCAATTATTATTTCTCCTGTTTGGAACTTACTGGGGTTTTCTTCAAGTGGTGAGGCTATGGTTTCTGAACAAATAAAGAGAAAGCAGAACACCGGCTGCCTCTGAACACATTTTTCCCTGCAGTGAGGGTGGAGGCTGCTGAGTTTTTTTGGTTATTGTAGCTTTTATGGCTTGCAGCAATTCTATCACTGGGGATTAGGGTGGAGGTAGCTAGGCCTCTTTCCAATTTACTTCTTAGCAACATTTCCTTTAAAGGAAACAACTATTTCTGTCTCTTGTTTTAAAAATCCATTTCTACTGGCACTATAAAGTTGGTGAAATTCTTCCTAGATATTAGCAAAACCCTGACTTTGTCCCTTAGTTTAGTGTTATTGTGAGAATCTTTTTTTCTGCATATATGTTTTCCACAGCATTTTCACTGGAAGACAGAAAAAGACTGGCAGCTAAGGTTGGCTTGCTGCATCTTTGAATGCAAATTGTGGGAATGCTTTCAAAAGGTCAGAGTTACATAAATTCACATTCTAAAATTTTAAAAAGAATTATATTAGGCATTTATTTTCAATCCCCCAATTACATAATCTTATTCACATTTAACACTTGTTTCCTAAAGTTGGGTCCAGAGTAATCATCCTGAAATGATCAGAAAGAATTTGTTTTTGAAAAGCAAGAGCCGGCGTGGTGGCGCATGCCTGTAATCCCAGCACTTGGGAGGCTGAGGTAAGAGGAGCGTTGTGAGTTCCAGGCCGGCTTAGGCTACAACGCGAGCACAAGGCCGGCCTGAGCTACATAGTACGACCCTGCTTCAAAAAACTAGGGCTGGGAGTTTGGCTCAGTGGCTTAAGCGCCTGTCTAGCAGGCGAGAGGTTGTGAGTTCAATCCCTGGTACTGCAAAAAGGAAAAAAAAAAAAAAAGGAAGAATACAAGTCACTTGGTTACACCACAATCAATTACTTTGGCAGTGAAGTTATGTATTGATCTATATATGAAATAAATAAACATGATCCCATCAAAAATCACTTTTATCAAGAATAATCAGGGCGGGGGTATGGCTCAGTGGTACAGTGCCTGCCTGGCAAGCGTGAAGCTGAGAGTTTGAGTCCTGGTACCAACAACAATGCCAACAAAAATCATAACATAATTTAAGTAAATTTAAGTAGATTTAATTCATTAAGGAAAATGAACTGTTCCAGTACATTGAAAATGTGATTTATCAAAACAATTTATGACTGTGTGAAGTGGTGTAGCTCAGTTGTACAGTCTTGCCTAGCATGTGTGAGGCCCTAGATTAAATTCTTACCACTGTAAAAACAAAAGCAAAAAAACCTGACTATATTAAAAACTATGAATCAAGACAAGGTATGCGTGTATTTATTTTGCAACAGCTATAAATAATTTTCAACATTATTTTCAAGGATTTAAGAATTTTAAGAAATCATTTTAAATTGGCTATAGTTGGATTAATTTTGGTTTTTGTAAAATTAAAGATTTGTGGTATTAGAAAAAAACCTGGCAATACGTGTTACTTTAAAACCCATCCCCTGTGTGATCACATTTTAAAAAACCAATATTAATAATGTCTTATATGATATTACTGTATAATTCAATTGCAAGTATCCACTCACAAAGTCAATTTGGAAATCTCGGTAAAGATGACAGATTTGACACACACAATTTTATTTTCTCTGCAAATCTCACTAAACCAACAGTAACATTTTTTCAAAAATGGCATAAACCGAGAAGAATAAAGCATCAACATTTTGAAGCCAGAAAAAAAAACAGGTAGGCCTGAATGAAATAGTAACCTAGCAATGGGAAAAAATTGAGAAGTAAGCCAGTGTTACACTGCAGCTCTCACCAACTCTGCACAATTGTTTGTCAAAAAGGTCCACAGTCAGGAAGGATAGTTCTAAGTCTGCTTTAGGAGCAATGGTATGTTCTCCCACTCTAGCAACTGGTGATACCCTTCTCTCTCCAAGAGGAACCCTAAGGTTTACTTTCAGGAAGGAGTGAACAGAAGGGTCTTTGGTTTGCAAATCTCTGGCCCAGCTAGGGGTTAGTTGAGATGAAGTAAAGCTTACAAACTGAAATGTTGACATTCCTAACTAAGCCTTATTCTCCCACTGAACACTAGGTACATTTCAGAATTTGAGACTTCTTTGCAGAATATAACTGGCACAAAAGAAAAAAACTAACAAAATAAAAACTGACAATATTCCAAAGGAATGGTTGTTATAGCTTGAATGATGTCCCCTTAAAAGATGTTGAAACCTGTTATGGACTGAATTATGTCTCCCTGAAACCTGTAAGTTGAGGCTCTAGACCTTAATGCAAATATATTTGGAAGTAAGACCTTCAAGGAGGTAATTAAGGTTAATGAGGTCATATGGGTGGGATGTGGTGTGGTAGATCGGACTGGTGTCCTTATATGAAAAGGAAAAGGAGCTCACTCTCTACTCGTGCATAGAAGAAAGGTCGTCATATGAGGACATGTGAGGGGGTGGCCACCTATATCTCAGGAAGAGAAACCTCAGCATGAACCAACCCCCATAGCCTTTTGGGCTTTGACTTCCACAAGCCAGAACTGTTAAAACAATGATTTCTGTTGCTTAAGTTAGCAGGACTGTGGCATTTTGTATCGCAATGCTGACTAATTCAAAGTCCTAACCCTCAGTACCTCAGAATGTTACCTTATTTAAACAGGGTCATTTAACATGTGATTATTTAAAATGAGGTCATACTGGCATAGGTGGGCTCTTAATCCAACATGACTGTATTCTTTATAAGAAAAGACATGAAGCACAGAAACATGAGGGGAGAATCCCATGTAATAATAGAGGCACAGATTGAAGTGCAAACAACAATCAGAAGCCAGGAAAGACAAGGAAAGATTCTTCTTAACAGATTTCAGAGGGTGTGTAGCCGTGTAGCTTGATGAGGGACTGCTAGCCTGAATAACCTGGTACACAATAAATTTCTCTTGTTTTATGCCACTGAATTTGTGATAAATCTTATGGCACCCCTAGGAACAAATACAGCGGTCAGCTTACTCTACTGTGAAGATCACACTCATAAATCCCTTTGTGGGTCGTGGACTCCTATCATCTTTTTATTATAACACTCAAAAAAGAGCAGAGAATCAACTATCATCCAACATTTGAACAAAGTCCACATCAAAAACTGGCTGAAGAGCTGGGGATATAGCTCAGTGGCATGGTGCCTGCCTGGCAAGCATGAGGTCATGAGTTTGATTCCCAGTACCAAAACAAAACAAAACAAAAAACGCAGGCTGAAACTTGCCAGGTGTGGTGGTACATGCCCATAATCCCCATACTCAGGACGCTGAGGCAGGAGGATCGCTGAGGGTTTGAGGCCAGTTACAGCTATCTAGTGAGTTCATGGCCATGCTGAACTATACAGCAAGATCACGTCTCAAAAACAACAACAACAAAACAAACAAAAAACCAAAACCAGAAACAAAAACAGAAACAAGCAAAAAACACAACAAGCTGAAACAAACAAAAAACAACTCAAAGGAAGGACTATGTAGGTAGCAGAACATGTTTAAAAAATTCATTCATATTGTCAAAAAAAGTTAAACATAAAATAAGAATAGGATACCACAGACATAGGAATGCTTACAGAATAAAAATATTCTTAGAAATTAAACACAGCAGCAGAAATTTAAAGATCAGATAGATCAGAAAAGCAGAGAACTGGTCCAAGTGCTTTGTACTTGAAAACAAAGAATCCCAGATGGAACAAACAGTGAAAATAGAATGTACAACAGAATAATGAAGAACAAAGAATTCCCAGATTAGAAAAAACACTACTGAAGGTTAAGCAAAAACATTTTAAAACAAAGGGGAAATAGAAAAGACCTCACACACTTCTTGAATGGCAAAAAACTAAGCAAGCATCAGGATGCCTTCAAACTTCTTAACAGTAACACTAGAAACTAAAAGACAGTGGAGAGGTGGCTTCAAAATCCTGAAGGAAAGAAGGGCTTGCCTAGCATGTGCTAAGGCTTTGGGCTCAATTCCCAGTAGTACCACAAAAGAAATAAAAATGCTAATAAAATCCTGAAGGAAAGTTATTTCCAGCCTAGCACCTTAAAAAATGTATCTCTCATTATAGCCTTTTCAGGAAAAATGCAATTCATCAAATTGAGAAAGTAAAATTTGAAATACAGAGCTAGGCAATTAAGAAATCAGAGAATCCAAAACAAGAGCCAATCTGGATTATCTAATCAATGTGAATGCACTGAGAAGAAATTTATACAAGTACAGGCAGAGTCTGGATCCAAACGTGCAATAAAAGAAAATATCAAACTAATGAAAATAAGAGCAGGCTGAGTGTGTAGCTCAGCAGAGTGCTTGCCTGGCAGGTATGAGAGCACTGGCATTAAAAAAATAAAATAAAACAAATTTAGAAAAAAAAAAACACAAAACGGAAGTAACAAAAGGAAAAAGAGTGATAACGTAGAAGGATACTACAGAGATTGGCTGCTAATGGTGTTTACACAATGAAAATGATTATATAATAGGTATTGCCATATATCAGATACCGATTTAAATGCTTTATATTCATTAACTCACATTACCCTCACAACCACCTGAGGAAGTAAATACTATTGCTTCTGTTTTGCAGACCAGGAAACTGAGGCACAGGAAAAGGTAAAATAGCTTGAAGATACAGATGGTAAGGGGTAGAGCTGAGGTAATAATCTAGGCAGTTTGGTTCTGCTGTGCTCTTTATCTGTATATTACTTCTATCTAACTTAATGTAAGCACCATAAATACTGAATAACAGTTCAATTTAGATTATACTGTAATGATATGTGAGGCTACTGGGACAGGGAAATATGCCTTTGTAGAGTGGCACTGGGTAAACTCTGATGTCATCCTTCATAGAAAAAAGTCAATTCATGATGCCCATCTGAAAAAGTTAAGACACAGCAAAGTAAGCATGCTATTTAGTATATGAAAACAAGCACTACATTTATATAAAAGAGTTGAAAATAGTTGCTTATAGATATTTAGAAATAGGTAAAGGAGGGTACTAAACCTTGGGAAATTTAACTTTGAATTAAAAGCATCTTTGATTAAAAAAAAACTAAAAGTAGATCAGAATGGAAAATAAACAGAGAAGCAAGAGTGTTTCTTGACAAAACCCTTGAATCAAATGATTTTTTCTTTTCCAGTGCAGGGGTCTAAGTCAGGGCCTTGTGCACGCTACACAAGTACTCTACCACTGAGCTACCTCCCCAACTCTCAAATGAGTATTTTTATTTCAAAATATCAAAAGACACCAAGAAGCCAGGCGTGGTGGTGCATGCCTTTAATCCCAGCACTCCGGAGGCTGAGGTAGGTGGAGCGTTGTGAGTTTGAGGCCCACTTGGGTTACAACGTGAGCACAAGGCTGGCCTGAGCTACATAGTGCGACCCTGCCTCAAAAAACCAGGGCTGGGAGTTTGGCTCAGTGGCTTAAGTGTCTGCCCTGGCAGGCGCGAGGCTGTGAGTTCCATCCCCGGTGCCGCAAAAAAAAAAAAAAAAAAACAAAGTTCAGTTTTTTCATCTTTAAGAACAATATGTACAGATTGATTGCGAGGATTAAATGAGTTAATGTGTAGAACAGTGTTTGGTACCTACAAAATACTGAATAAATGTCGGCTATTATTTTGCATTACTGTTCGATCTCCGGTGCCGCAAAAAAAAAAAAAAAAAAAAAAAAAAAGACACCAAGAAACACTTCTTGACAATAAAGGTTCATTAGCATGATTTTGTTCCTTGTTTCCCCACCTTACAATTAGCAGACAACTTCAGATCTTACTAGTGAGTAATAGCAATAAACTAGCATACGGTATAGTTGTTCAGTTTCATACTACCTAAATATTCAGTCAAAAATTAGGCCACTTTAAAAAACCAAGTCAGAGTTTCAGAGGGTCATTTTGGGCCTTTTAAATAGTAATCCCCCAGAGTTTTTCCTGTTCTTTGTTCTTTTTCACAGTAAATCTTAGGACCAAATGTCTGATTTTAATTTTTAAGTGTCGTTAGCCAATCTTTTCATTGCTGCTTTCTCCAACATTCTTATAAGAACACTGGTTTCCTAGAAAAGCTGCAGCAATTACACATGACTTGGAAGTAAACACTCTATTTTCAAGTCATAAGATGGTATGAACCTGAAAAATTCGTAAACCTATACTAATTCCTCAGTAAGTTTACATTTCAATTACTGCAAAACTGAAAGTCTTTAAGTAGGCCATATTAGCCACACTACACAGGAAATTATATCCTAGGAAAGCTCTGTTTTAAAAATAGGCAAAGGAAGAAAGGAAAGTTGCCAAAATACACAGCTCTTCCCATTTGTTTTGATTTGAACACTGCATGTTTTATCAGGTGCAATCTACCATTTGCAGGCTTAAGGGGAATTGTAGTAGTTAGGGTGGGAAGACGTAAATTAACTGACACTGTTTGCTTTTAGAAAAGAGTTTTGAAGTAGGTATCAGCAGAATTAGGTCATAACCAAATACCACAAAGAAACAGGACCTTGGGATAAATGTTCAGACTGGACAGTACACTCCCTAATCAAGCTGAGAAACTAGATCAATTCAAATTTAACATTTGACATATATGTAAAAGTCATCATTTTTCTTTCACCCATCCATCTATCCATCCATCCATTCATACATGCATTCATTCATTCAAAAAATACTGAGTTACTATTATGTATCATGTACTTTTTTAGATATGAGAATTTAACAATTAATACAACAAAATACTTCCCTATGGATCTTATCCTGGAAGGACAGATAAGGGTGCACTATATACATAAGGAATGTAGCATTAAGTAGTATAGAGATCTATTACAAATATAGCAGAGCAATTCTAAGAAAATTAACATTACCAAGAAATTACCAAAACAAAACAAATTTGGATACAATTACTGGACTGGAAAACTTTGTGAGGACAGAGTTCTGATGGACTATAAAGTTTAAACTGGATGGCTAAAGTTTTTGTTTTTTCTTCTAGTATGGACTGAATTCAGGGTCATGCACATGGCTAGCAAGCACTCTACCACTGAGCTACATCTCTAGTCCTTTTTTAAATTTTAGTTTGAGACAGAGTATTGATAAATTCCCCAGAATGGCCTTTTATTTATGAATTTATGACTCTCCTGATTCAGCCTCCCAAGTGGCTGGGAGTATGGGCATGCACAACTGTGCCTGGCAAGGCTCACTCAGTCTCTTTTGACAGGTGAGAAAAAAAAAACAAACCTAAATTTTTGTCAGCCACATTGGATTGAAAATACTTAAGAATCCATCAAAACTTTACAGAACTTTCAAAAACTTCTCAGTCTATTTGAAGGCTTATGGGTCTTGATCTAGTACTGGGGAAGCTACTTCATTTCCTTTGCTGGAAAATACCCATACGGTTGTGGCCCCTGAAAGTCTATGCTTGAGTTAATCACAAGCACATTCACTGGCAGTCTAGGAATGCTGTCTCAACATTTTTGTGAAGCTGGCATCTTCACTTATGTTTCCAAAGGCAGCATGGTAAAATAAAAAAGAATGAAACATTAGACATAGGTCTCTGATCTTGCCTTTAGGATTCATTCAGACACTTCAGGGCAGATTTATTCACTTGAGTCTGTAATACTGGAATATTTTCCTGGCCTACTGGATAGGGTTATTGGGATGGGAATAATGCCTCCCTCTCCCACAAAATGTCCATATGTTGATCCCTGGGAACTATGATTATTTTAGTTTACAAGGTAAAGGCAAAAAAAGGTGGCAGATGGAATTAAGACTGCTATATCAGACAACCTTAAAATGGGGAGATTATCTTAGATTAATCAAACAGGCCTGATGTTATCACAAAGGTACTTGGAAGAGAAGGGAGGAAGAAGGGAAAGAACCAGAGAGCTGGCAGTATAAAAGGTCTCAGTCCAAAGTTGTTAACTTTGAGCTGGGTGTGGTGGTGCATGCCTTTAATCCCAGCACTCCGGAGGCTGAGGTACGAAGAGCATTGTGAGTTTGAGGCTGGCTTGAGCTACAACACGAGCACAAAGCTGGCCTAAGCTACATAGTGTGACCCTGCCTCAAGAAACTAGGGCTGGGAATTTGGTTCAGTGGCTTAAGCGCTTGTCCAGTAGGTGCGAGGTTGTGAGTTCGATCCCCGGTGCCACAAAAAAGAAAAAACAAAGTTGTTGACTTTGAAGATGGAAGAACAGAGACATAAGCCAAGTAGTGTGGGTAGTAGATAGAAGCCAGAAAAGGAAAAGGAGACAGATTTTCCCCGAGATCTGGAACAAATACAGTCCTGTAGTCTCATTTTAGACTTTTGACCTCTAGAACTATGCAAGAATAAGTTTATTCATTTTAGGCCTAAGACTGTGGCAGTTTCTTATAGCAGCAATAGGAAGAATATGCAAAAGTACTTTGAAATTAGTGGGAAATACACACACACACATATATACATAAGATATTATTATTCCAAGATGACACTTGAGCTTGTCTAATACCTTTGATGTTAGACAGCTTGATTACTGAGAAGTCTTCAGGACTTTATCCTATTTCGTTGTCAAAGGTCAATGCCCTGCTCTTTCTCTTTCAGTGCCTGACCAGTTTTGTTTTTAGCACTCACTTTATTTGTTAAGCAGAGTTGAACACCATGTAATTAACAACCCAGCTCCAGCCACCTGCTTTTCTGCTTCCCTAGTTTCTGTTTAATCCTTCATTACCCTGCTCTTCCCAGAGAGAGTTAAGAAAACTATTTTTGGAACTACAGTATTATAGCAAAATTACATAGCTATTTCCTATTTTGTTAATGAGTTATCTTCAGAAATAATGATGCAGGGGCTGGGACTGTAGCTCAGTGGTAGAGTACTTGCTTAGCACGACTAATGCCCTGTACCACATACGAACAAAAAAGGTATCATCTGCTAAAAGTAACGGTATCATAAACATTCCAAATAAGGAGAAGTTTCACATTTATTAAGTGTTTGGCCAGTAGTATACTCCACATCTTATATTTTCATGGTGTCTGAAAATAATGGAAAACTCTCACTTTTGTTGCTTGAAACAGAATTCCAATTAAATTATTACACAATAAGGTAGAGTGTTATGTAGAAAACTGTGCAAGGTTGTGAAGTATTACTGTGTTGTAAAACCACATGAATTGATAGTTATTTCAGGTCTACCCAAAGAACTAATAAAAATTTGGGGTTGCACTTCTTATGCTTTTTTAAAATTTCATTTTTTTAGTGATTAGTTTTTTTATTTTGTTATGCAAAAGTATATGTCAATGACTTCTTGGAAAAACTAAAGTGAAACTAGTTCTTCCCCATAGGCAGCTTGAGAAACAGTGTTAACAG
Organism: Dasyprocta punctata; assembly: GCA_004363535.1. Classification (NCBI taxonomy): domain Eukaryota; kingdom Metazoa; phylum Chordata; class Mammalia; order Rodentia; family Dasyproctidae; genus Dasyprocta; species Dasyprocta punctata. Next base: position 83,310 of record RJWM01005006.1, on the reverse strand, counting down.
AAAAACAATCTCAGCTTCTAAAAGGTAGATGAAAGGTCACATATTATATGATTCCATTTGTATACAATATTCAAAATAGGGAAATCTAAACAAATAGAAAGCAGATTGCTTGCTGCTGCTAGTTGCTTGGGGATGGGAAAAGTGGATGAGGAGTTACAGCTTACTGGGCATGGAGTTTTATTTTGGTGTCATAGGTAACTAGAAAGAGGTAATAGTAAATGTTGCTGAAATACTCATTTTGAAATGGTTAATATTATGTCATCAAAAGTCACTCTCAGTTAAAAAAAAAGGGCCATAGTTAATTGGTGTGAGTTACCTTAGAACTGACAGTTTTCCTTTGTTGATTAACTAAAAACAAAGGACACTCGCTATTCACTGAAAATTCACTCTGTCAAACAGCAAACTATGCCAGGATTCATATATGAGGATGGTCCTTTTCTATTAAACAGTAAAGATAAAATTGGGAAACAAAATAATTATAGTCTAATTCAAAAAGAATTGTCGCCAATGATGGAGTATTTGCATAAGTAAGCAATTAGAAAGTGACAGAAGACATACAAAACAAAAAGGCTTTGCACAAAGAGAGATATGTTCTCAGTGTACCTACAGATTTATAAGGCTGGAAAAACCACATCCCTTCTTCAAAAGTCAAACATACAAACAAAAAGCCTCCCAAGCCCTTATTACACTGAAATTTACAGACTAAATTAAGAGTTATCCAATTACTCATCTTGGGACCCATATGCTTCTTTAGATGTCAACTGACCATGAACTATTTCTGAAGCTCCACTTTGGAGTAGTCTCCAAAGTTAGTTTTTTAAAAAGATTAACTTTTTTTTTTTTTTTTTTTGTGGCACTGGGAATTGAACTCACAACCTCACGCCTGTCACACAGGCGCTTAAGTCACTGAGCCAAACTCCCAGCCCAAAAAGATTAGTTCTATTACTTCACATTTATATCACATTTTAACCCAAAACATGAGTTCAGCTGCTTCTAAAAGAAGAGTTTTTCCACTGTTGTGTATTATTAATAAATTAAATAAAAATTAACTACTTACATACTCCTTCACGTTTTTTGTCTTCACAGTTTTGTATGAATAATATGCAGGATAAAGCATTCCAAACACCAGCCTAAAAGTAAAAAAGTAGAAGATAATTAAGCATAACAATTCTTGTAACAGCTCAAGAAGATATAACCTAACAGAAAATTAGGAAACCCATAACTTGAAATTTGCATCAATGCAAATTTGTGCATAAACTAAATCAATTAAAAAAATAAAATGAAAATACACTTTCTTTTCATTAAAAAGAACATTTCAATATTTTAGAGAGCAGTTTCATGGAAATAAAAGATTTATTTTGAAAAGAGTGACTTTGAAAACTTTTATGCTCATCACAAAAAATATTCCATGGTTCCTCGAAGAGCCTTTATTAGAAAATGTAGAAAACACCAAAAAATAAAACAAAACAAAACAACCTCAACCTTACTAGTCAGGGATGACTACACAGGATATTTTATTATACAAAAAGCCCACACTTTATCCCTTTGTGGTATACCTAAAACATTACACACAGTACATATGGATACACACACACCATCTGTGTTAGTGAAAACTTGGTCCTTCATGTCACTAGATTGAGAAGCATTTGGTTTTTACTTATGATAAGAGTTGTGAAATAATACTTGACATAATAATTGTAGTACGTATTAACATAACTCTCTAAGTATTTGCAAAATGACTTTAAATCACTAATATGATTTGTTTTTGGAACCAGGAATTGAACCCAGGACCCTGTGCTTGCCAGGCAGGCACTTACGCTGCTGAGCTATATCCCTGTTCCAACTAATAGGATTTAATTTAATGTCATTTCCTATGTGCACCAAATCCCATACCCAAGAGACATATATAAACATAAACAATAGACACAGAAATATCATGACATAGTACACAGGTCATATAATTGGCACGTTCATGTAATACTGAGTTTTTTGTTTTCAAATATTACTCATACGTATTAGTCTTAATGTCTGCATTGCATTCCACCTTAGGATCTCTATAATACTGTATTTACAAGCGTGTGGCTAATAACCAAATTCTATTGTATACAATACTGTGAAAAACACTGACATTCACTTTTTTTTTTTTTTTTTTTTGGCCCTGGGGATCAAACTCTCAACCTTGTGCCTGGCAGGCAGGCGCTTAAGTCAGTGAGCCTAACTCCCGGTCCTAGTTTTTTGAGGCAGGGTCACACTATGTAGCTCAGGCCGGCCTTGTGCTCGTGTTGTAGCCCAAGCCGGCCTTGAACTCACAACGCTCCTCCTACCTCAGCCTTCCTAGTGCTGGGATTAAAGGCGTGCGCCACCACGCCCGGCTTGTCATTCACTTCACGATTGTGATACTGCTGCCTCAAAACATTTTTACTACTAACAAAGTAATTTAAAATTGTTCCATTTTTCATTCTGTATGTTTGTAAATTATAGGTGAAGCTTTAAAAACTGCCAATGAAGAAAAAAAATAGCATTATAGTTTTAGTGTACATTTCTGAATACTGGAAAATGTGAATGTTTTTCAAGCATTTTGTGTCATAGAGTACAGAATATCTTTTTGTTTGTTGAATGGCCTTTTTATTTTAGAACAAATTTATAGAAAAGTTGGGGAAATAGTGAAGGTAATTCCCATATACCCCATACCTAGTGATAGATTGATACAGAACATTCGTTACAGTGAAGTATATACTGTACTTTATTCAGTTTCCTTAGATTTTACCTAGTATTTTTACCCCTCCTTTCTCCTGCTTTTTTCTTTTCTTTTCTTAGTTCCAAGATCTTATTCAATACAGTGTAACACATTCAGATATATTCTAAAATCTCTTGGTTGCAAATTTCAGACTTTCCTTGTTTCTGATCTTGATAACTTTTTTTTTTTTTTTTTTGGTACTGGGATTGAACTCACAACCAGGCAGGTGCTTAAGCCACTGAGCTAAATCCCCGACCCTATTTTTTGAGACAGGGTCTCACTTATGCAGTTCAGGCTGGCCTTGAAATCACTTTGTAGCTCAGGCTGGTCTCCGAACTTGCAATGATCCTCTTGCCTCAGCCTCCCGGGTGCTGGAATTACAAGCGTGGGCCACCACCTGGCTTGATCTTGATAATTTTAAAGAGTACTTGTCAATTACACTGTAGGATGTTCCTCTATTTGAATGTTTGATGTTCTCATGTTAGATGGAGGAATGGGTTTTTAAGGAGGACTACAGTGAATCACTACCATTCTTATCACATTGTATCAAGAATATACATTACCAACATAACTCATCACTAGTGACGTTAACTTTGATCACTATGCCGAGGTGGTGTTTTGTCAGATTTTGCCACTAAAGAGTTATTCTTGCACTTCCCATACTTTATTATTTGGAAGGAAGCCACTATACATACCTTACATGCTTGAGTAGGGAATGTAGCCCTACTTCACTGAGAGTGGAATGTCTACCTAAAGTATTTGGAATTCTTCTACACAAGATACTTGTGTATTCTTCCTTGTTCATTCAATGATTCATTTGTATCAGTATGGACTCATGGATATTTATTTTATACGCTGGTTATAATCCAATACCACTTTATTTTGTTGTTCAAAGATGTGGTCATTGGTAGATCTTTCTGATAGTTACTGTGTCCCTTTGACATCTCTATTACTGTGAAGTTTGGGGTGTGTGTGTGTGTGTGTATGTGTGATGAGTACTTTCTGGCACTATATGATGCAGTAGGTTCCATCTTACATATTTCCTACTCCATTCCTAGAATCAGTCACTTCCTAATTTCTTTTATTAAGGATGGTGTTTGAAACCAAGATTTGGTGCCAAGTATGCTCAGTGCTACTGGCAGATTGTTGATTTCTAAGACCCTTCTTTGTCTACATGAACCAGCATTTTTGTAGGTTATTATTACCTTTTCATTGTGTTTATGAATTTGCCAAAATGTATGTTACTACCTTAGTTTGCTAGAGTTACTATCACAAAATGCTATCTGATGCACTCGGCGTCTTAAATAACAGAAATTTATTTTGCCACACTTCTGGAGCCTGAAAGCCCAAGTTCAAAATGCCAGAAGATTTTGTTTCTTCTGATGCATCCTAGTTATAACCTTATAATCATAGTGTGTGCGTCCCCTAATCTTCTGTTCTTATAAGGCTACCAATCATACTCGGTTAAGTCTCATCCCAAAAATGTCATTTAACTTAATCACATTTTTAATACAATATCTCCTAAACAGACACATTTCGAGGTACAGGAGGTTAGAATTTCAACATTTGAATTTTTTTTTTTTTGGACACAGAGAACTGAACTCAGAACCTCGCACTTGCCAGGCAGATACTGGGCCACTATGTCCCTGGCCCTTGAATTTTAACATATATATCTGCAAACCTTTATGCTGAATAAGTGATTGTATTTATATAAGTCTTTCTTACACTGGGTAAATATCTGCATCTTTTTCTATTTTTATTTCATTATTAGTTTTTCATGGGGGCAGGGAAGAAGGCAGTAAATTCCTGGAGCCTTCTTTATCCTTTGTTCTGTGGCTTTTATGACACCAGATGAGAGGAGGAACCAGTGTTCTCTCCTGGTTAGGATTTTATGGTTACCAAGTAGAACTCTCATCATTAACTTCCTCTGCTTTACCTAACAGTGCTGCCCTGTGAATGCCACTTCAGCAGAAGTTCTAACTCATAGACTCCTGTTACAAAAACTTTAGCTGTGCCACAGAGTCTAGGATTGTTCAATTTAACTTCATTCCCTACCTTATCCCACCTCATGTCAGAGAAATCTTTCAGCTTTGAACTTTCTAAGAAAACAACTAACGAAGATATAAATAAGAATATAGTTTCCAGGTCTGTGGTAAATTCAACTCACTGTTGATACTAGGTATAATGCTGTAAAAGAGTCATCATAATTAAATTTTACATATTGAAGTGATTAATTTTAATCTATTTTGTATTTCTCTTTAGAACTTGGATATAACAAAGGTATCATCTTCCATTTAATGTAGTGCCATCAGATTTAGGTTCAACATGAGATTGAATCTTCATTTTGATCACTAGATAGATCTTTATCTTTTTCTTCCCTAGGTACAGCATTCGTTCATTCTATAATTGAGTCCTGCTGGTACTTCTTTGATTATAGGGTGCATACATTCATCCTCCTATTTTATTTTCAGTCTTGTAGCCAATAATACATTTGGGCTTATGCCATCTCAGCTGCCATACTAGATTGTTTCTGACATATTCCTTTGTGTTTCCTGTGAGGTCAGTCTTTTGGTATACTTGCAGTACTACCTTACCTAAAATTTCAGTAGTTCATTCCTTTACCAGTCAGTCCATGAAGGGGTTCATCAGAACATAATCTGAAAGTCGCTGACTTATATAAACTGTTTCAACATGGTTTTCTTATTAGGTCTTTTGTATTTCTACTTTAATTCTGAAGTGTATGCTTTTTTTTCCCTTAAGTGTATGCTTTTTGCCTGGAATATATCTGTCTTAAGTATTTTCTTGTTGCTAGGACAAAATATCTGATACTTACAAGTTAAAAGAGGAAAGATTTATTTTATTTTATTTTATTTATCTATTTATTTTTTGGTCCTGGGAATCAAACTCAGGGCCTCACACTTGCCAGGCAGGTGCCGTGCCACTTAGCTACATTCCTGGCCAAAGGTTTATTTTAGCTCAGTTTGTAGAGGTTTTACTCCATAGTTGGTTGGCTCCAAGAAAGGAGGGCACAGCAGAGGAGAAACAGTCCATGGCAGGGTAGGCAAGAAGGGAGTGAGCCTACCTTCCTTCTGTCCCTTTATATTGCATCCAGAATACATGGCCACCAACACCTACAGTGGGGCTTCCTTCTTCAGTAAATCCATTCAATCACACTCAGAACTATGCTAATTCAATTAGAGGACTAATCCAGATAATTACATACCCTTAATCCATATTCACACACCTGTAATCCAGCTGCCTTCTAAAGCCCCAACCTATAAGCACAAGAGGCTTTGAGATACAAGCCATAACAACATCTTTTCCTTATCTTTTTTCTTCCTTTTTTATTTTTGCATCACATATTTCTCCCCAAGATCCAGTCCTCCTGCATAAAATAGAAATTATTTCCATTTTGAATTTTGGAATCATTTGTCAGGTTTAGTCACTTTGACTTTAGTATATTTTATTTTAGACTGCTTAACATATTTTTTAGTATATAACTTTATTGACTATAGTAATGATTTGGTGTTAGTTGATACTGTGCATATAGGTGCTTTACTTTTATTTTCTAATCTCTACATTAAATAGAGTGACAGAAACAGAATATCCCTGATTTCTCTCTCTTGTAAGAGCAGAAGTCAATAAGATATCTCATTTGGAACATGGAAACATTGAATGTCTTAATCAACAGGAGTACAAATGTAAGGACTGCCACCATTAATATAATTTATTACTTCTGTAATGTGACTATTACTGGGTAAATTATTACTAACATTTGTGATATTTTCTCTAGTCTTTTAAAATGTTTTTGTTTTATTTTCTTTAACAGTGGGGTCTACTTGAGATGTTTGCAGCCTGGGAGGTCAGGCATAAAGCCAAAACATAACACAGTGTATAAAGTAAAATAAAGTACATTTTAAGAGGCCACCTACAAGATAAAGTCAGAGTTTATAAAGAAAATATTTGCTACAAATAAAATTCACCTATGAATTTAATATTTTTTTCAGTCATAGAGGCAAGAAGAAACAGTTATTCATTTCCTCTTCATTTTATTTCTACATAAAGATGGATAACATTGCCAAAATACTCAAGATACCCCCATCGCCTTATGTAAGTTTTCCTTTGGAATTATATGAATGCTGGCTATGTTGAAAAATCTGTACTATTTTAAAAATGGAAAACAAAGCCACTTAAGAGAATGCTGAGCGATAGTCCTTGTATCAGTTTTCATACATAGAAAATACTTACAATAGCTATTTTCTAGATAGATGTTCTGGTTACATTCATCCTTCACCAAAACTGTTTTAGGGAACAGCAGGTTTAAAGTGCTCTAAATACTAGAATAATGTCACTAAAACATAGATAGGAGTTATTAATATCAGCTTGGTCTCCAATACCACAAAAAAGTTATCAGTATCTTTTCATAAAAATTGATTAAAACTTCTTTTTCTAAATAAGACTCTAGAAAAGGTTTTCTACAGAATTTTTAGAAGATACAAAGTATAAAATACAGAAAATCACTATTAATTTCATTACTGAGTGAGCCATTCTTCCTTTTTTTTGCCAACATGTTTCCTAAATGTTTTATTTTTATCCTAATCTTTATCAAAAAATTTAAAATACATCAGTCTCAACTGCTTCAAAAAAACATAAAGAAGCATTAATAGCAGTTTAATAACAAAACTGATCAAGACAAGTTACAAAACCACTAATACCAAGGATTTAAACTTTTTTTATTTATTATTTTTATTGTCACTGGGTTTTTTGTTTTTTTCTTTTCTTTTTTTTTTGGGTACTGGGGATTGACCTCATAACCTCACGCATGTAGGCAGGTGCTTGTGCTGCTGAGTTAAATTCTCAGCTCCCTTTATTGTCACTGTTTAATAAAATGGAAAGTAAAAATAGTTACTATTTAGTGTTACTATAACAAATCTCCATGTATCTATCATCTAGTTTTATGAATTATTAACAAAGAGCCACTCTGTTCCAGTTCTTTCTAAAACATTTTTTAATCATTATTTTAAAACATAATTAACATGATTAAAAACATGATTAAGAAGCTGGGTATGGTGGTGCGTGCCTGTAATCCCAGCACTCAGGAGGCTGAGGCAGGCAGGAGGATCACTGTGAGCTGGAGGCCAGCCTGGATATCTAGACCAGCTTGAACTACTGGAGGGAGACCTTGCCTCAAAAAAACAAAACAAAACACAAAACAAAATAAAAACAATGTAAAACATTTACAGCATAATTTAAAATGTATTTAACAATTTAAAGCATACAGACTTTTGTCTTGCCCTGTCATTCAGTGGTACGTTATCAATATTGTCTTTCTTTTTCTTTTCTTTTTTTTTTTTTTTTTTTGGTTTTTTAAGACAAGGTCTCACTATAGTTCAGGCTGGCCTTGAACTCACTAAGTACCCGGGCTGGCCTTGAACCTCATGGCAATCATGCTGTGTCAACCTTCCAAGTGCTAGCATTACAGGTGTGGACCACCACAACTGCTATTCTTATATTTTTAAATATTCTTTAAGAACATCATTTAGAGCCGGAGTGGTGGCGCACGCCTTTAATCCCAGCACTCAGGATGCTGAGGTAGGAGGAGCGTTGTGAGTTCAAGGCCGACTTGGGCTACAACGCCAGCGCAAGGCTGGCCTGAGCTACATAGTGCGACCCTGCCTCAAAAAACCAGGGCCGGGAGTTTGGCTCAGTGACTTAAGTGCCTGTCTGACAGGCGTGAGGTTGTGAGTTCAATCCCCAGTGCCACCAAAACAAAAAACAAAACAAAACAACAACAAAAAACATCATTTAGTAGAGTACTGTCTACCCTTTTATGAATGGAAATCATTCATATCACTTCTTATATGTCCACTATTTATTAATGCTACGATGAACAATTTTTTTTTTTTTTTTTTTTTTTGGCACTGGGGATTGAACTTTCAACCTCACGCCTGTCAGACAGGCGCTTAAGTCACTGAGCCAAACTCCTGGCCCTGGTTTTTTGAGGCAGGGTCGCACTGTGTAGCTCAGGCCAGCCTTGCGCTCGCGTTGTAGCCCAAGCGGGCCCGAACTCACAACGCTCCTCCTACCTCAGCCTCCCGAGTGCTGGGATTAAAGGCATGCGCCACCACGCCCGGCTCCAATATTTCTATGATTATTAATAATCACAATTATCTATGAAAGGCACAGCACAAATTTATGTATATAATTTCATTAATTCTCCTGAAAGCATCTAAAGATAGGTGCTTTAAAAAACTTAATTTACAGATGCAAAAACTGAGCAACTTAAAGAAGTTAGGAAACTAACCCAGGGTCATACAAATGGCAAATCTGTTGACTGGATGCAAAGCCAGAATCTATAGTCAAAATCTTTTGCTTATTTACTAACAGTATTTTTCTACAAGTGGAATAACTGGGTCACAGTCTGAAAATACAATGTTATGATCTGGATCTGGATGTCTCCCCCAGCCTCATGCGGTCATAGGGGGCGACCTTTCAAAGATGGCTGAACCTAGAGTTTGTGATTGGTTCATTGCCTACTGCTGGGATTGCAGGTGTGAGTGCTGCACCTACCTTGGGGTGGTAGCCAGCATCCAATAAGAGAGGGAAAGAGGCTTGTTCCTCCCTTTTGCCCTTTTCACTCTTGTCACTTGCGGCCACCATGAAGGGTTGCCCCTTAGGCAAGCCACCCTGCCTTGAAGTCACCTGTGTTTGGACTGAAACTTCCAAAAATTGCAAGGTAATAAACTTTTCCTTCCTTCATTTTGGGTGTCAAGTATTTTGTCTCAGCAATGAGAGAAAAGTAACCAAGACATATATATATATATATATAAAATATATAAATGCCTAATATATATTATATATACGCCTAAACTGCTATTTAGATGGGAATACTATATTCTTATTATAAATATATGAAATTTTGATGGACTACCTTTTAAAATAGTACAAGAAGCCGGGCGTGGTGGCGCACGCCTTTAATCCCAGCACTCGGGAGGCTGAGGTAGGCGGAGCGTTGTGGGTTCGAGGCCGGCTTGGGCTACAACGCGAGCGCAAGACCGGCCTGAGCTACATAGTACGACCCTGCCTCAAAAAAAACCAGGGCCGGGAGTTTGGCTCAGTGCCTTAAGCGCCTGCCCTGGCAGGCGCGAGGTTGTGAGTTCAATCCCTGGTGCCGCAAAAAAAAAAAAAAAAAAAAAAAAAAAAAAAAAAAAAAAAAAAAAAAAAAAAAAAAAAATAGTACAAGAAAAGTCACTGGATGAAGCAAGTAAAGTAGAAGAGACAACAGCCATCAAACTTTTTTCCCCAACAGAATTGTGTGTTTGAATTAAGCAAGATATGGATTAGAATAATTACATAGCATACAAGTAATCCTTAAAAAAAGCAGTACAACATTTAATCTTAGAACTACTTTTCCCTCAGACATTGACATTACATATCAATGTAAAATAAATATTTACAGTGTTAAATATCCAATACTGTAAAGATATTTAAATCACAATTTGTTAAAAAATGTAGTTTATCGTTGGTAACATCACACATTAATATGTAATATGACCATACTTGTACAGGAATTACTTGGTAAATTTTACTTATTTCACTAGTTGGCAATCATGTCCCTCCCACCCCCCATTACAATTGTTGCATTCTATTAAAGGGGAAAAACCAAAACCAAAAACCAAAACCAAAACCAAAAAAACCAATGAGACCAGAGATTAACTAACTGGGAGAACTCATAATAAAAAACTAGACCACAAATCAGAATAATGGAAGACAGATATACCAGGTTTCTTAGGATGAGTAAGTCAAAACATATACAGCATATACATGCTCAAAAAGTAACACCAATCATAACGCTCAGGTTAAAAAACAAAACAAACCTCCATTTGTAATCCAGTTTATACTAGTTGCCAGAGACAACTGAAATTTCACTTAAGATACCCTGGAGTAGGGATGACAACCATGCAGAAAGTTTCTCTTGGCCCCATTCCTGTGATCAAGCCAGAGACTGCTAGTTATTCTCTTAATTCAAATTCTGCTCACGCTGTTCTCAGAATCCTTGTCAACAGGGCACCATATCCTCATGCCAGCAAAGGACAGCAGTTAGGTAGACCCATCTGTCATCTTTTGTCACCCTAGTTCTAAACATTTCATTCTCTAGATAGTGTATTCTAGCTTTGAGTTGCTACATGTTATTCATAAATAGTCCTGGAATAGTGTTAAGGGGAATGTCTTATATACATTTTTCTATGCTCTTGAAGGTGTGTATACATACTGTATCTGTATGAAGAAAGCATTAAGTGTGCTGTATACATCTCTTCCTGGTCCCACATTTAGTGATATCACACTGGTAGCTTGAAGTAGGTTATTGTAGTGGGTTTTTTACATCATGGGAATTACCTAATGATATGAGTAAGTCCTCTCTTTCCCAGTTGCTAAGCATTACCAGTGCACCACTGACATGTGTTTTAGCCAAGGGAAATTCTACAGTATGCTTCTATCAGGACAACAGAATAAATATAGTCTGATCTGTAGGGGGGATGAAAAGAATTCAGTGAAATTTTAAAAAAGGCATCTATTTTCTTTCTTTCATTTTTCTTTTGGTACCAGGGATTGAACTCATGACCTCAAGCTTACCAGGCAGGCACATGAGCTGCTGAGCTAAATCCCCAGCTCATAAAAAGGCATCTACTATGATAACCAAGTTTAGACATGTTCTATGTAACATTAAGGAGAAAAAAGGGCAAAATTCTGTTTCATATCAGTTAGTCAAATGCTGTTTGACTATCAGTCTTCTTGTATTAAGACCATACTGAATTTTTCAAATGAAATTACAATATTCACAAGAAACCCTGAAAACAGGCTAATTTGTAACAGTAGTTTTCTGACTTTTTTCAAAGTATTTTCCCCCCAGAGGAAAGGTGTCTTAGGAATCTTACAAATAAAAACAATGCAACTGGTCTGGAAATATAGCTCAGCAGCACAGTGCCGGCAAGTACGAGGTCCTGAGTTCGATTCCCTGTACAAAAAAAAAAAAAAAAAAAAGACAATGCAAGTAATGTGTGCCTGACACAATTTAATTTCATTGATTGCAGTGTCCTCTGAGGATCCTAAACCCTTGAGAACTATTTCAAAAGCATCCTTTATAAGTATTTCAGTAACTCCTAAATTTGTATATAAAAATCAACTTGGTATAAGAATCTTGGAGAGCAGGGCTCAAGAATTTGAATTTCGGTTGGGCGTGGTGGCACATGCCTTGAATCCCAGCACTCCGGAGGTTGAGGTAGGAGGAGCGTTGTCAGTTCAAGGGTGGCTTGGGCTACAATGTGAGCAAGGCTGGACTGAACTATAGTGCAACCCTGCCTCAAAAAAAATGGGACCAGGAGGTTGGCTTGGTGGCTTAAGCGCCTGTCTGGCAGGCGCAGTGTTGTGAGTTCGATCCCTGATGCGCAACAAAAAAAGAAAAAAGAATCTGAATTTAGGGCCGGACATGGTGGCCCACGCCTGTAATCTCAGCACACGGGAGGCTGAGGCAGGAGGACTGCTGTGAGTTCAAAGCCAGCCTGAACTGCAGAGAAAATCTGTCTCAAAAAGACCAAAAAAAAAAAAAAAAAAAAAAAAAAAAAAGAATTTGAATTTCTAAATTATACATCTTCAACAAACAAAGGGGTGACAATATTATGCTTACTTTGGTTGTGATTAAATTGGTTATGATTAAGCAATATGCTATCAGTATGATAAACTGATTTCAGTGAAACTGGATTTTTTTTTTTTTTTGAGACAGGGTCCTTTTCTATAATACAAACTGGCCTTGAACTCACTGGAGCCCAGGTTGGCCTCAATCCCTCCTGCTCAGCTTTACAAGTGCTGGGATTACAGGCGTTTACCACCATGCCTGGCTCTAACTGGATTTTTTAAGGTAATGTGACGTCACTTTAGAGATCCTAATAAATGAAGAGAGCTACAGAAATTAATTTAATTAAAAATGTTTGCAAATAATCAATTTGTGCTCACTTATGATCAGATAATTACCAGTGGTTCAAGGTCTAGTGATAAACAATGAGCCTGTATATATTCCTCCTGTGATACTTCTTAGGTGCGTAACCCTGCTTAAGCAACCAATCAGGTACAAAATTTCAGGCATGATCCCTGCCAAAATAATGTTAAACTTTTGTCTCATACACATTTTAGGAATGCTATGTAAGAACTGCTGCTAAGAATCTCTTCTAGTAGAGAACTCCCATTTAGTAAAATAATGGTTAAGTGGCTATAATCTGAAGGAAAAATATGACAATTACACATAGCAAGAAAAGGTCAAACCCCTGGGGAAAACCCCAAATCCTGAATCCTAGAGCCAAAGGTGTAAGTTACAAACTGCCAAGGAGAGAAAAAAGTAAACATTACTCTGAAAGACTTTATACGTGTTTTTAATAATAGTCATCAGAAGCCATGAAGCTTGGAATTTCCATGTCGCTGGAGCTAAACTTCTAATTTTACTCCACAACTTTTAATTTGTACTCTAAAAGGAAAGCTAAAGATAAAACTGGCAGAAAAAAAGAAAACCACAGCAAATCAGACTCCTACTTCCTCATCCGCTAGTTGTTTCCCCCTGGCCACACCCTTGCTGCCACCACAATGACCTACTATTGGTATGTGGTAAACCCCAACCAAAGAAAAAATTTTAAAAGGAATGCTGAACTCAGTACAGAATACACAACAGAACCAATGGCTACAAACTCTTGATGCACTCAAGTAGTTCAGCATCCTGTGGGTAGAGCTCCATAGCATGGCTCACAGATTTGAAAGATAACTGAACAATCAGCAGCATTCCAGTTTACCAGCTACAATTTACCATTCTTATTGTCATTACAAATAAGAAATTTCTAAGTGGGCTAGTTTTTCTTATTCTATTTCTACAAATGATAGAAGGCTCAGGGAGATTAAGGATCATATAAACTATGTGCCCAGGAAGTATTGAAGCCAAAACATGACACAGAACTTCTAACCTTTGTTCTTCCACGTCAAAAATAAAACCAAAACAAAGTAAAACATCGTATTTCATACAATGTACATAGCTTATAGCACATGCCTAATACTGTTAAAGGAAGTCAGCATTCAGTATTTAACATATGCTAGTATCAAACATAAAAAGAGACCCTAGGCCCATTTTTGTGTATACCAAATCTGAATAAAGGAATGTTCATATGTTAAATTAACATTATCACATTCTTCAATTGCTATCAAACTGATTAAGGCAGATATATTTGAATGGGTTAAGAATTACTCATATCACCTAACTCCTGAGTAACTCTTAACTTGGAGGAACTGCTTTATTTATGCAGTTAAGCACAGGATTTGTGAAACTCAAACTTACTATTAGCCCCACTGACTTAAAGATAACTTGAAAGTTCAGTTGTAATCTAAGGTTTTTTTTTGTTTGTTTGTTTTTTTGAAACAGCTTCTGGTGAAGGACAATTACACACAAATTAAATTTGAAAATGCTAAGAATATTTCCTTTTCTAAAAATACATCCCTCTACGCAAATAAAAAGATGAGTAAGGAAAGCCATAAAGGCAGATTCTGTCCTATCACGTGCAATTCTTTTAGTACTCCATGATCAGGAAGTGAACTTTCCTGAACTGAACTTTTTCTAAAATTTCTGCCAACTCCTTCCATAAAACATTCACACCTACTGTGTAATCTAAGCTGTAGTTATCTACAGTCACCTTGCGAGTGGGCAAGACAACTCTTTACGAGGTACCAATCTGAAGTAAATTTACATTTTGCTTTCACAGAATCTTTAACTCTTTTCCATTACACAAAAACAGATATCACTGATGCTATTAGCCACTGTTTTTTTATTTTTTTGGTGGTGGTGGTGTTACAAAGTAGGCAAATGCTCTGCAACTCAACTACACCCACTGACTTGCTTTTTAATTACACTAAATTTGTGATGATTCAGAAATCAAAGCATTCTATTTTCATACTTCTTAAACCACTTCCTCCATTTCATTTATTCAAATTATTATAGTGCCTCTAGTATCTCTAACTCAGTAATTTTTTCCCATGCCACTCCCTAGAGCTAGAACAATCTGCCTCTTCATGGACAGTGCTCCCTTTTTTCACAGGCACCCTGCATGTAACTATTTTTCATTTGTGAAGATGAAAGGTTTCATAGTTTCATTTTGTAGGGGGAAAAAAACTCAAACCAAAAAACAGAAACAGAAATGATGTTACCAAAATAATAACCAGAATATAATGAAGACTATAAAAGCATTTAAAAATATTCTCTACATTTTCTTGAGAAGGTCTTCAGATAGAAGGAACATCTATTTTCTTAGAACACAAAAATCAGAAAGATAGAAACTTTCTATCTCAGATAACTGAGCAGAAAAAGAAAACAAATGTACCACAAGAAGTACACTACCATCTAATTTAATTCTGACATCAGTCACCACAGCACAAAACCAGCATGCTGGCTGGTTGGCACTACCAAGCCCTCTGCCTCTTAGGAAATACTGCTCATTGTTTCATGAAAGGCAGTTTTGTCACTTTGAGAAATAGCCTAGCCTCCACCACTCCTGACTTAGCTACTTTTATTGCTCCCTAAAACACACATGTAAGTGACTAAATAAAGGGCAGTAGATTACCAACTGAAAAGCTTTAAAATTCTTCCTCTTCAGGGTTGTTCTACTGTAGGGAAACTGAAGAGAATCGGCAATTTAATGCAATATTCCTTGATTGGGTTCAATATTTAAAAAGCAATGCAGGTACATAATGTATTATTACAGCAACTTGGGCTGTACTTTACGTGTTAACCTTTTTCTTCAGTGTTAAAGGGTGCTCTTTCAAGGTGATACTAATCTTGTTCTTATGTAAGAGAATGCCTTGTTTAGGAGACATAATAAAATTTTACACTGTGTGTAAATTTCTTTTTTCTTTTTATTTTTTTGGTACCAGGGATCCAACACATGACCTCGTGCCTGCCAGGCAGGTGCTTGTGCTGCTGAGCTATATCCCCAGCCCCAAAACTTCTTTTTTAAAATAGCTTTTTAGTTTTAGAAGTTTTAGATTTACAAAGATGTACAGCCAATACAGATAGGGAACTCCTGTATATTCAACATCCAGTTTTCTCTATAATCAAAGTTTTACTTGATATGGAACATTTACTACAATTTGTAAACCAGTAACATATTACTATTGATTAAAGTTCATACTTTATTTAGACTTGCTTGGTTTTCACATAATGTCTAGTCTCTATTGTGGTGTCCTGTGGACTGTATCCATTTGCTACATTACATTTAATCATGTTTCCCCAGCCTCTTCAGAAAGTTTCTCAGGCCTTTCTTATTTTTGATAACCCTGACAGTGTTGAAGAACTCCTATTTTTTTTTTTTTTTTTTTAGAGAATGCCTCTTAATTAGGATTTTTCTGGTGTTTTTTTCTTGGTTACACTTGGAACATCAACTTCTGGGAGGAATACTGGGACAGAAAAAAATGAGACCCAACCCTTTTCCCTGTGCCAGCCACAAAGAGTGTGATCTCAGACAGCTGGCATGCCCTCTCCCTCACTGTTCTGAGGATGACCTGGGGTGACCAGTCTCAGCGTCTTTCCATCAGCCACCTTTGGGGCTGCTTCTGTTGCTGGCCTAAGCGGCTGCCCTCTGGTCACACTTGCTCCTGCACTCCTGACAGGAGTTACTGCTTGGCTGACAGCAGCAATGCCCCTCCCTGCTCCAGACCACTGCTGCTGCCTGTCTGAGGAGCAGGGAAAGATTGCACCTGACAGGACAAAGATCAGGAATGAGTGGGGCCCACTGCTGATATTCCTGAAATCGCTAACTCCAGAGAGCCATGATCAAGGAGGCTGCCCTTCCTGGAGACTCCTCTAAAACGGCAGCATTCACGATTGGAGAACCACCATTTTCAAGGAAATCTGGGAGTTGTTAATCAAGCAGCAGCTTATTTTTTATTTTTTTGCCATTTTGAGACAGAGTCTCACTATACAGTTCAGGCTGACCTTGGGCTCACTTTGTAGCCCAGGCTGGTCTCGAACTTGCAAACGATTCTCCTTCCTCAGCTTCCCAAGTGCTGGGATTACAGGAGTGTGCCACCATGTCCGGCTTTTTGCAAGCAGCAGCTTCTATCTCAAGTGAAGCTGCTCAGCTGTCACATGAGAGCTGAGGCTGTCCTAGACACATCACAGCAGCACCAGGAGATAACTGTCGTGGCTGTGTTAGGTCACAGACAGAGACCGGTCCTAGATGACCTCATCCTGCAGCCACTGCGGAACCCCCTCCCCCCAACTACTTTGAAAGTCCCCAAATAGATCCTCAAAAGGCAGGAAACTGAGCAGCTGTGTTGGCTCACTTCTCTTCTAAATAAGCAGTATTCTCTCACTCCTTCACTCAGTCCAGGGGTGGTTTCTCCTGTGTATTACCCTTTTGTGATGCAGTGCAGAACCAAATAAAAGCCTCCTTTGAAGGGCCCCGAGAGGGGCCCCCGCCTGGCCCGGAGCGGCGCAGGCACCGATCAGGACTCAATATGGATGCCTTCCTGGGTCCTGAGCCCAGCACCTTGGAGGAGAACGAGAAGGGCCCCGAGAGGGGCCCCCGCCCGGCCCCAGCTGCACCGGCGGGCTTGGAATCAGGGACAACCCCCCCCCCCCCCCGCACCGTGAGCAACCTGCTGTTTCAGAGGTCTGGCTGGATTGATAGCAACCAAGGACATCAACCAACGTTTGTTTTGTAGATTTGGCCAGGCCTCTGGTCAGCAACCCACGCATCTCTTTACAGTGGGCAATGTAGCAAGAATGGGGGATTTTCTTCTGCCTTGTCTTTTATTATTAATAAAATATATAAAAAAGAAATAAAAGCCTCCTTTGAGTGTTTCAATTTCTACTCATGATTCTTATCCCAGGAAGAGTGGGATTAGCATGTTGCGATAAGAAAGGGCTGGTAACAGTAAAGGCTATTAGCACTGGGAGCTCTAGAGAGTGGTACAACATTAAGGAGACAGACTGGTGGAGACCAGCTGGGGCTCAGAAGGTTGGAGGTTTGCAGAGGAGACACTCAGTGACTCACAAAGTCCAGTGGTGATCTGCAGAGAGCCCCCAAGAGGCAGCAGAAGCTGCTGGAAAAGCTCCAGAAAGCTGCCCAATAGGCTATAGCCTCAGCTGCTGAGATGTTAGGAACATCTAGGAGCCACTAAGAGCTGTAATGCTAAGAGCTGTAACCTTAAGCCTGCGAACACTAAGAGCTAACACACAAAGCTCAGAACCGTAACACTAAAAGCTGAGAGCCACTCGCAATCAAAGCTCAAAGCTAGCCAGGCATGGTGGTGCACACCTTTAATCTCAGCACTCGGAAGGCTGAGGCAGGAGAAGCGTTGTGAGTTTGAGGCCAGCTTGGGCTACAACATGAGCACAAGGCCGGCCTGAGCTACATAGTGCAAACCTGTCTCAAAAAAACTAGAGCCGGGCATTTGACTCAAGTGACTTAAGCACCTGCCTGGCGGGCGTGAGCTTGTGAGTTCGATCCCCGGTGCCACGAGAAAAACAAACAAAGAAACAAACAAACAGCTGCTAAAATAAAAGCAGTTGCACTTTGCCAATTCATGATTCCTATATGAATTGTGCAAAATAATTGTCCACCAATGGTATGCCATTCCCATCATATATCAGTCATTATCACTGAAAATGTTGATCTTGATCACCGGGTTGAAGTAGTTTGTC
Source organism: Dasyprocta punctata (assembly GCA_004363535.1). Lineage (NCBI taxonomy): Eukaryota > Metazoa > Chordata > Mammalia > Rodentia > Dasyproctidae > Dasyprocta > Dasyprocta punctata. The sequence goes on along the minus strand of RJWM01005006.1, from coordinate 64,843 downwards.
AGGTAAAGTTAGTAACACTCCAGCTTTCCATATCATACATTTCAGAAAGAATTTACTATGTTCATCCTTTACTTATAGAGTGTGGGATTCTGCTACACTGCCTCGAGAGTGGAGTATCGAGAAACTATTTGGAATTCTATTATGAGATTTTTCCGTTCTCCTTTACTCATTTCTTTTTCAATAATTTACTTACATTATCATAAAATCATGGATATTAGTTTTATGCTTTGGGTTATAGTCTAATACTACTATATTTTGTCGCTCAAATTTGTTCAATTTTTTGACATTGAGATCTCCTTCATTTGCCTCTATGTTCATTATACATACCTCCATTACTGCTTTTATTTTGTTTTGAATACTTCTTTACTTTCCAGAACTATGAAACATTCCAGGCTCATCTTGTACATATGTTGCTCCATCCAAGAAATCAGCCATTTCTTCAAGGTGCCCTCGTTCTTGTTAATGGAGAATGGCACTTGAAATGATCTGCATACTAGCTGCTCCTGTTGCTACCGGACTATTATTGTCGATTCTGGGACATTTCTGTCTATTTTACCTTAACCAATCTTTTTGTAGGATATTAGTTTTTGGTTATCAATTTTGCTAAAATGCATGTATTGTTGTATATGAATTTTTATATTAAATAAGTCCTATACTAACTGGAAGTAACTACCTATACCTGTCTATATTTTTTGTTCATTTATAGTTTATTTTCTTTTGATGGGGAGGGGAATAGATAACTAGTGACTTCCTTATTCTTCACATTCTTGTCCTTCCTTTACCCTAAGTTCTGAGTTTGTGGTTTATGTCACCAGGTCACAAGAAGAATACAAAATCTGCGGCTCAGATTTTATCCTTATCAACAATGAACCACATTATTAACTATTTTTGTCTTACCTAACAATATTACCCTGGGAAAACAACTACTTCAGAAGTACCAACTCCCAAACTCTGGTTAAGGGATTTGTTGCAGTACCACAGAAATTATGACTTTTCAATAAAACTTCATAGCCTGATGCCACACACATAAACACCAAAGAAACTTTTCTACTTAGTGACTTATAAGAAAATAACTAGTTGGGCTGGGGATGTCACTCAATGGCACAAGTGCTCGCCTGGCAAGCACAAGGTTGTGAGTTCAATCCCCGGTACCAGGGAGAAAATAACCAAAAACAAACAAAAAACCCCCCACAACTAGTCAAGGTATAAAGAATGTAATTTCCAGTTCTGTTGTGAGTTCATACTCACTGCTGACACTAGGTATAACCCCATAAATTAGCCATTATAGTTAAATTTTACATATTCAAGTTAATAATTTTAATCTACGTTGTATTTCTCTTTCGAACCTGAGACATGATCAAAGTATTATCTTGCATATTTCCATATAATCTAGTATCACTAGATTTAATTTCAACATGAGGCTCTTCATTTCTATCACTAGATTAGCCTTGTTTCCTCCTCCAGGTACAGTATCCATCTAGGGTGAGTGAGTGAGTTTTGTTAGTTCTTCTTTGGTTACAGTATGTGTATATATTCTCCTATTTTATTTTCAGTCTCGTGGCCAATAATACATTTGGGCTCATGCCATCTCATCTGACATACTGGATGGTTTCCCAACATATTCCTTTGTGTCTACTGTTATATCAGTATTTTGAATATACCGGAAGTACTCCCTTGCCTAAAGACTTCAACTGCTGGCTTTCTCATGTGCTCCTTTCCTGATCAGCCCCAGCAGAAGCTCATCAGAATATAATCTGAAAATCACCATCTTACATAAACCATCTGTTCAAACATAGCTTCCTGATTATACCTCATGTATTGCTACCTCCATTCTGGAACACATGCTTTTTGCTTGGAGTGCTTCCCTTCCTCCTCTTCCATCTTTTTCCCCCGGACTACTCTAGTCACTTCCCTTTCTTATCTGTAACCTTCCATTCTAAAAGTGATAAATATTTACTTTTTTTTTTTTTTTGGTGGCACCAGGCATCAAACTCACAACCTCGCGTCTGCCAGGCAGGCGCTTAAGCCACTGAGCCAAACTCCCGGTCCTAGTTTTTTTGAGACAGGGTCACACTATGTAGTTCAGGCCAGCCTTGTGCTCATGTTGTAGCCCAAGTGGCTCTTGAACTCATACTTGTTTAATTTCTATATATATGTATAGTGTTTTTATAATTCTTAACTTATACCTCCGTGAGATACATCTTTATTAGCTTGAATGCAGTGTTATGTATAGCTCTTTCTGATTTCAGGTAGTTTTACAAACACTTGTCACTTCCAAAGTTACTTAAATCAGCACTGCTAACAAGGTGCTGCTACTGCTTCAACAAGGTTGTTTCGTAATTTGTAGTACACTTAAGATTCCTGTCACATGCTGCATTCCAACTTGAATCCCCTACCCTTCTTAATTATTTCTAAAAATTTGCATTTATGGTTTTGTTTGTACTGTAAAGTTGTTTTGACAAATGCGTGATGTTATTAACAGTAGTACAGAATAATTTTTACTGCCCTAAAAAATGCTATGCTTCACCTATTTTATGATCTCCTTCACCCCTCTGGCAACCACAGCTGTTTAAAATCTCTATAATTTACATTATTCAGAATGTCAAATAAATGAAATACAGTATGTAGAATTTTCATATTTGCTTCTCTCATTTAGCAAGAAACATTTAAGAATTTAAGATTTAGCTATTTCCAGGCTTGCATGTGTAAACATCATATTGTCTCCCTAGTGTGAGAAGCTGAAAGAAATTACACACACACACACACATACACACACACGATAGTTAAGATAGGTATACTACTAATTTCTCTTAGTTAAGTGACAAGAAAGGTTTGTGCTAATATTGTTTGGGTACTTAAATGCAGGTATCTTTACTCAGAGTAACTAACTTAAAGATAACAATATACAATGCATTAATCATTGTTACCCTCTAATTATCTTGTTTTGAAATTTTATTTCTCTTAAAAAAAAAAGATTCGCCTATTTCTTTTTTTGTGTCCAGCTAGCTCATTCTTTATATTTTTCATCACAGTATTATATTGTATGGACCTATGAAGGATATCTTATTTGCTTTGGTCTTTGATGATTATGAAAAAAGTTGCACTAACATTTACATGCAGGTTTCCATGTTACCTTAAGTGTCTCTTTGTCCATTTTTAAACTGAGTTATTTTTGAGTTTTAAGTGTTCTTTGTATATTTTTGATAAAATTATCAGACATATATTTTACAAGTATTTTTTACCTGGTTTGTAGCCTATCTTCTCACTTTCTGTTTTTCTCTAACTAATTTATGGTATGGAGGATTGAGAATTTAACTTAGGAGCGTTCTACCACTAACCTATATTTCTAACCTTTTTTATTTTTCATTTTGAAAAAGGATCTTGCTAAATTTCTGAGGCTGGTCTTAACATTGTGATCCTCCTGCTTCAACATCCCAAGTAGCTGGGATTACAGGTGTGTGACACTTTGCCTAGCTTCTTTTCATTTTCTTAAGGGTCTTTCACAAAGAATGTTTTAGCCCAATTTACCATACATTTTTTTTTTCCCCATGGATTGTGCTTTTAGTGTTCTGCCTAAAAACTCATGGCTAAACCGGTCACCTAGATTTCCTCTTACAGTTTTTTCTAAGTGTGTTATAGCTTAGTATTTTACATTTAGGCTAATAATCTATTTTAAGCTAATTTTAGTGAAAGGTGTAAGGTCCCTCTCTAGCTTTACTTTTTGGCACATGCATATCTAATTATTGCAGCACAAGCTGTTGAAGTGACTGACTTTAAAATGGTCTGGTAATACCAAAAATAACAAAAGCTGTTGCTAGTGTAGAATGCACACAGACAAACACAGAAAAGATAAAGACTATAACTGTGTAGCCTAACAACCTGATTAACAACCATATTCCTAGAGAAAAATGTAGAAGAATAGCAGCAATTAAAAATATAAAAATACAATAATATTTTATATTAAAATATTCCTTCCCAGCTACTTGGGAAACTTGTAAGGACTGCTTGAGTTCACAAGTTTGAGACCATTATGGCCAACATGAGAGTTTGTTTAAAAAAAAAAAAGTTTGACATGGGACTGAGGATGTGTCTCAAAAGTACAGAACTTACTTAGCGTATACAAAGCCCCTGATTTAATCCCCAGCACTGGAAAAAAAAAAAAAAAGCAGCTTAAAAAATTCCTACTATAACTGTCAATTCATCTATTTATTCTCAAAGTACAGGTAGGTTTTTACTTTAAATGTTTTCCAAAGTATATCGGTTTTGTTTTGTTTTGTTTTGTTTGTTTTGGTCTTTTTGAGGCGGGGTCTCACTATGAAGTTTAGGATGGCCTTCAACTCACTTTGTAGGCCAAACTGGCCTTCAACTCGCAGTGATTCTCCTGCCTCAGCCTCCCAAGTGCTGGAATTACAGGAGTACATCACTTTGCCCAACTCTCCAGGCTATATCATTAAGCGCGCACCAATCTAAAATATGTCTTCTTGGTAAATTAAAACTTTTTGTCATTATGCATTGACCATCTGTACCTCTGTTATTACTTTATGTCACAAAGTCTGTTTTGTCTACTGTATATTGGGTATTACAGCTTTCTTTTGGTTATCATTAGCTCTTTTCTTTTTTGGTACTGCAAATCGAATCAGGACCTCACGATTGCCAGGCAGGTGCTGTGCCACAGAGCTATATCCCCAGCCCAGCATTTGCTCTTTTTATCTTTTGCTAACCCTTTACTTTTTTTGCATCCTTATTTTTCAGATGTAAAATAAATCTACATTATAAATATATAACTAGATTTGCTTTTTATGCTCCCTAAAAATTTTTTTTCTTTTCTTTTCTTTTTTTTTGCAGCACCGGGGATTGAATTTACAACCTTGCACCTGCCAGACAGGTGTTTAAGGCCCTGAGCCGAACTCCCGGCCCTAGTTTTTTGAGGCTGGGTCACACTATGTAGCTTATGCTGGCTTTGCACTTGCGTTGTGGCCCAAGCCGGCCTCGAAATCACAACACTCCTACCTCAGCCTTCAGTGCTGGGATTAGAGCCGTGAGCCACCACACCGGCTAATCTTTGTCTTTCTTTAGTTAGTACTTAGTACATTTACATTGTAACTAAGATATATGTAAATTGAAACCTAGTCTATTTTTCTTGGCTGTTTGTCCTACCTGTTCTTAACCTCTTCTAACAGCTGGCCTGAGCTACACAGTGCGGCCCTGCCTCAAAAAAACCAGGGCTGGGAGTTTGGCTCAGTGACTTAAGTGCCTGTGTGACAGGAGTGAGGTAGTGAGTTTAATCCCCGGTGCCGAGGAAAAAGAACAAAACGAAACAAAAAAAACTCATCCTACAGAATGAATGAAATATAGTTCTTTAGTTGTCTGCATCAGTTCTTGGTGGTTCCTGGCCAACATGTCTCACAAAAACAGAGAACATGAGCCAAAAATGTTGTCATTAGAATTCAAGACAACCTCTTAAGCGAAAGCTAGGTTTTGTATTCTATTTATCTTGTAGGGATTTTGGCCTCTGAGCAATCTGTACTTTCTAATTAGGTTACTGATGAATTCTGACAAATAATTCAGAAGATATTCATTTTGCCTGTTAGAAGAAATCATCATCAAATATTTACAGTTTTTAGCATTTGTATATAAAATAACAGTAAATTCTTTACAGAACATTTATTGGCTCAAGCCGGGTGTGGTGGCGCATGCCTTTAATCCCAGCACTGGGGAACCTGAGGCAAGAGGATCGTTGTGAGTTCGAGACCAGCCTGGGCTACAGAGTGAGTTCAAGGCCAGCCTGAACTGCATAGTGAGACCCCGTCTCAAAAAACAGGGCCGGGGATTTAGCTCAGTGGTGTAAGCGTCTGCCTGGCAGGCGCGAGGTTGAGTTTGATCCCCCGTACAAAAAAAAAAATTTACTGGCTCTGAAGCTTTTGGTTTATCCTGTTGCCAATTACTGTTTGATTTTCTGTGTATTTATAAGAATACTCACCAGGCACGGTGGCACATACCTGTAATCTCAGCACTTGAGAGGCTGAGGCAGGAGGGTTGCTGCAAATTCGAGGCCAGCCTAAGCTACAAAGTGATTTCAAGGCCAGTCAGAACTGCATAGTGAAACCGTATCTCAAAAAGAGCCAAAAGGGGAAAAAACAACAACCAACCAACCAACCAACCAACCAGAAAAACACCTCATAGTCTGGATAGATTTCATCACTAGTGAATTTTACAACTTATTCCATCACAGTTTACATTCTGCTTATCAGGCTGGTGAAAGGGAAGTTCTCATTTGCTCTTTGTTTGACCTTCAAAATTGTGACTTAATCTTTTATTTTTACTTTTTGACATTCAACATTATGACTCTTTTTTCAGATTCGTTATTCATTTTATAAATTTTTATCACTTAATTATCATAAATACAGATTCACAGCCAAACTAACAGACCAAAAAACATAAAAAAACACATAAAACAATTATACTAAATCAAAGCACACACACACAAAAAAATTAAGGTACACTTTTAGATACACTGTCCATACTGGATTACAATAACATTTTCTTTCTTTTTCTCCTATTGCCTCTTTTTTTTTTTTGTATTTTATTTATATATTGGGCTTCTCATACAAGAGAAACCATGTGTTACTCAAGTCTGTGTGTCTGATTTACTTTACTTGACATTATAGTCTCAAAGTTTAGCTGTTCTTTATATTAAATTTCAGAGGATTTGTTCTTAAAAGGGACAATCAGAAAATCTAAAAGAAGAAAAGAAATAAGTCTCATTAGATACTTTTGGGACTACAGGAAATAAAATGAAGACATGGGAGTTCACTATATCTGATGCATTTTATGTAAATAAAAAACTATTGCTAATGTATGAGAGTATCTAGTATTCTTTAATGCTTATGGTAAAACTGTGTTAAAAACAATCTCATACTTAAGAGTATGTTTTTTCTTTAAATGTACAACCATTCAATTTTTAGGCCATATTTGAATAATCTCAAGTCTTATTCAATCTGAAAGATTTAATAATACAAAACAAAAACCGAGGAAGCTCTAATTCTTTCCTCTAAGACATATAAAAAGGATGGAAATGTGGCTCAGTATTACATAATGTTGCCACCCACTCCAGAAAGAGAAATGAGTGCCTAGCAACAGTAAAGGGTCATCTCAGGAGAGTGCTGATTGCTCATTGGAGCATTCTAAACCCAGATGCTTCTCTATTCTTATCACTTCCAGTCCCTCCTAAACACATGCTGGTTACCTGGGATCCCTGTGCCATCTCTGAAGACTGTTTTCCTGTGACAATCAACAACTGACACTCCGGGCAACCTCTACCTACCTTTAGGATACATACTTGGGGGGAGATTCATAATAAATCGTGAAACTTTAGAAGAAAATATGAATTCAGTGTACAGAATAGTCGGTGTTCTCCTTCCCCAGCGATACTTCTTATCAGGTCTAAATATTAGTTTTCTTATGGTATTTTTCTGAGTTTACTCGCCACACCACAGGCTTTAGAGCAAGATTGAAGCATGCAACTCGTGAAGAGGTAAGAATACATTTTTATTTTCTTTACGTGTTCAGCCATTCAAATTTTAGGCTACCATTTGATAACACTTTTTTTTTTCTTTTGGTACTGGGGATCGAACTCACGACCTCGCGCTTTCCAGGCAGGCGCTTACACTGCTGAGCTAAAGCCTGGGCCCTAGGCTATCATTTGAACACTCTTAATTCCTATTCAATTGTAAAGGTGAACTTTATACTATGAATAAAGACCCAAGAAGTTGGGCATGGTGACCCTCACCATTATCCAATTGCACCTGCCACCCATCTGCTTAGAAAGCTGGGGTAGTAGGATATTTGAGGCTAGCCTGGGAAACTCAACATGATCCTATCTCAAAATTAAATAGAAAATAAGTAAAATAAAAATAAATAAATAAAGGGCTGAGGATGTTTCTCAATGCAAAGCCCTAGGTTCAATCCCCAATAACCCCTTCTCACTACTCTCCCAAAAAAGATCCAGGGAACGGGAAGCTCTAGTTGCTTCCCAAAGATAAACTGGCTACTTGTGAACCATTTTTGGTGTGAAGCACTTATCTGTGCTTCTTTATATATTCTGAATATGCACCATTTGTTACCTTTATACACTAAAAACAGTTTCTTCCATTCTGGCTTCTTTTTTACTCTCAATGGTATCTTCTGATAAAGAGAAGTGCTTCATTTTATTCTATTCCAATTTGTTATTACCAGTCTTTTCCCTTTATATTAGTACCTTTTAAAGTTATTTTTCCTTATCTTAAACCTGCAGAAATTATTTTTTTCTACATTCTAGAAACATTGTTTTATTTTTATTTGCAGTCATACTGGAACTTACAATTTTGTGAATGGTCTGGGGTGGGTGGCTATGATTATAGAGATATAAGGATATCTAATTGATGTGTGACCCATTATTACAAAAATATGACCCTTTCTCAATGCCCTATGATGCCATCTTTGTCATAAAACAAGTGACTATCTCTTTTTATACTCTATGGTCTTTTCTTGATCTAGTTGTCTATCTCCAATACCTGAATTACCGTACCTTTAAAATAAGTCTTAATATTTGATTAACTCAACCCACTAATACTGTATGATCAAGTATGTCATCCCACAATGTTTGTTGTTTGTTTGCTCTTCTAGTTTAAGATTGTCTTGGCCATACTTCGCCTTCACATTTCCATATACATTTTAGAAATAACTTGCCAGTTTTCTAAGTATTCTAAATTCCCTACTTGGTGAACTCATTTGACTTCTTCATTTTGACTATCTAGAGCCAATTTCTCAAACAATTCTATGCATTCTGTTTTAAAAACAAACCCAGAATTTGACTACTCATACCACCCTGGTCCAATTCACCACCCATCTCTCACTAGTTTATTAAAATAGCATTTTAAGTGGTTTCTGACCTTCCATCTTTGCTCCTATGCAATCTGTTCTCCATAGCAGGTTTTAAAAAACATAGTATCTTATGATGCCACTCCTCTGCTCAAAACCTCCTCTGCTCCCCACCTCACTCAGGTCCATTCCAAGGTCTTTAATAATGGTCTACACCCCTGGTAGTCAAACTACACTGCTCCAGTCCCATTGACCTCTAGGTGCTGATCTCAGGCCTGCCTTAGGGCTAGCACTTGGCCTCCTTCTTAGGATGTTCTTCTCAGTTTCTGTGCAGTTAAGACCTGAACTTCCCGCAAAATCTTTGTCCAAACATGAACTTCTCATAGAGACTTTCCTTAACTACTGTATTTAAATTACTGTATTTAAATTACAAGTCATCCCTAGACTAGGAAAACTCAAAATAAACAAAATGTTTTATTTTTCCAAGGAAGCGCAACAAACACCATAGGCAATTTATTTTTATTTTTTTTTTTTTTTGCGGTACTGGGGATCAAACTCACAATCCTACACCTGCCAGGCAGGCGCTTAAGCCACTGAGCCAAACCCCTGGCCCTAGTTGTTTTGAGGCAGGGTCACACTATGTAGTTCAGGCGGGCCTTGCTCACGTTGTAGCCCAAGCTGGCCTTGAACTCACAATGATCCACCTACCTCAGCCTCCCACAGTGCTGGGATTAAAGGCATGCACTATCACGCCTGGCTGATCTCAATATTTTTGTTATTCATTTTTATTTTTCAATGTGTGGAGAATTTATGCTCTTTCCTTTAGTTATATTTAAATAAATGAAAAAATAGCATGAATTGGAACTTTAAAAAAAATCTTACAATGTTACTGCATTTTTTTCAAGGTTTTTTTTTTTTTTTTGAGCTGGTTTCAATAGTAATTTCACCAAGTGTTACTTTTTCAAGTATGTAATATATGATCTGTTCTAAAGAAAAGCAACAAGCGTTACTTTTTCACTATGTAATATAAGGTGTGTACTAAAGAATATACATGTAAGTCATGAAATCTAACAACAAAATGAATACAAGAACTCAATATCCAGATTAAGACTTTTTCTCTCCATCTAATAATATGCTTTGATCACTCTCCCTTTGTTCAACACCTTGCAGTTTCATGGCTTAAGCTCTTCATTCCTTCTAAACCTGTTCTTCCTCTTATGCTTCTCATCTTACAAAATGGTGACACCTCCCACTCAGTTGAATCACCAAGCCAGAAATCTGAAATTCCTTCCTCCTCTTCACACCCAATTACCAAGTTTTGTTAAATCTCCCACCTCCAATCTCTCTCATATCTGTCCCCAGGTCTCAGATACTTCAACTTTAATACTGTCACTTCTTATTTTTTCATGGGGACTACCTGCTCCTATTCACTTTCCCTAGAGTCCCTGGTAGTATCTTTACTCAAAATCAGTAGTGTCCTTTGCTTTCTCATGGAGATAAAACTCCTTATCAAGCTATGCAAAATTAGGCCTAATCCATCTAACTCTTCTGATTTCTCTGGTCTCATCTTGTGCATCTCTATATTCCAATGATGGTGAACTTCTTGATGCTTCTCAAGAGAGTACACTATTTTTCTATGCCTTGGCATATTTTGCCCCCCCTTATTGGGGCATCTTGTCCAGGAGGCCAGCTATTAATAGTTAAGGGTCATCCTCTGTGGGCAGATTTTCTTGCTTTCTCTCTGTGAGGAACCCTCTCCTCCATGCTGTCACAGCATGGTGTTCCTACTTGGAGCAGCAGTGGGACTGGGCAGAGTTGCTGCCCTTTCTGTTGTTTGTTTGCTCTTCTGTAAAATAGAACATTTGTGACTCCCTTGTTGTGAGCAATAAATGAGTTAAACCATGTAACAATGCCAGGCACATGGTATATATTCCGCAAGAGGTACTAGCACTGTTATTGTCACACAATGTTATGTTTCCTGGCTTTCCCACCTATAGTCTATGGATATTCCTTTCAGCAGAAACTGTGCTATGTTTAGTACTACATCTTTAAGGCCCAGAACACTCTGATACATTCATGGCAGGTGCTCAATAAGTATCTGCAGAAGGAATACAAGAAGAAAAAAAAAACCCCCAAAACAACCCTTTACTATGGCTAGAAAGGCATAACTGAACATCTACCCTAATGCGAGGCCACAAAAAGAAAGAGTAACAAAAGAAATCGACAAAGAACTAAATATTCAACCTGAAGACTCTAGGATTTTCTGTTACGGCCTTTAAGAAATTCAATGACCATTTAGGAATAGACAATTATAAAACAGAAGCATTTTTCTAGTGGGTCAAGTTTAATCATCACTTAGTTAAATGCATGTATCAGCAATTTAAAATCTCAGTTTGACACCCAGTGATTAGTTTAATCATAATTTATTAAACCATAAAGTTGTAAAAGAAGAGTGGTCTAATTTCCTTCAGCAACTTTACTCTCAATGTTAACTTACATGTAAAGAAATCAGCATGTTTCTCAATGTTATATTATTTAGATTAATGAGCAACTTTCTCATTTCTGACTCACTGTTGTTTTGTGGAAAGGATCTACTTTTGCTTAAAACGTTTTTGTTTTTATAATAATTCTCTCCTCCCCACCACCCAGGTACTGGGGGTCAAACCCAGGGCACTAGACCACTGAGCCACCCACACCCCTTTAAAGACATCCTATGTTATTCAGGCTGACCTTGAACTTGAAAGTCTCCTGCCTCAACTTTACCAACAGCTTGGATCACAGGTATGTGGCCCTGAGCCAAGACATAATAATTATTTTCACAGAAAGTATTTTTTATTGGTTTATGACCAAACATTTACCTTTTCTTTACTTTCCTTTTTTACTAGTTTCCATAACAACACTGAATTATATTTTTATAACTTTTCTCAGGGTGTAGGGAAAGAATATGTAAGAGAAGTTGAGCAAATTCCAACAATTTCCTTTAGAAATACATACACACACACATATCAGCTACACAGATAGAGGATTCACAAAATGAATATCCCCTTCAAGAATCATCTGCTAGAAATAGAACCATAATAAATTAGGTATACCCCTATGTGTCACTCAGAAAGACTCACTTCCTGTGAATATATTCTCTTCTACCAAATATTTAAACCTTTTAAGATTTTTTCCCCTGTGATTTATTCTTTTAACAGTCAAAGCAACCTTTTTAATAAGTTAAAAGTTAGCTACTTTTAGTACTATGAGTCATGATCATCTAAGGATTGACAAATTACCTATGTTCCTCTTTACATAAAACCAGTTTTTACTTTTTTTTTTTTTTGGTATGGGGAATTGAACTCATGACCTCACACTTGCTAGGCAGGCATTGTGCCACTGAGCGATATCCCTAGCTAGTTTTTAATTCTTATCAAAATAGACAACTTAACCATATTGTTAGAATTTGAGGGTTTTTTTAGAGAGTAAAAAAGTATGATTTATAAATGAAAAAAAGGTAAGTCTTCAAAAAGAGATTTGCAAATTTTATTATTCTATCATTAAATTTAAGACTTTAGATTTACTACTACTAGAAAAAAAGTTAAAAGTACCAGAATTCTTCTGATGTATGAAATGGCTTTGAAAATAAATTGAAAAGCTGGGCATGTAGCTCAGTGGCCCAGGCACCTGCCTGGCAAGTGCAAGGTCATGAGTTTGACCCTCACTACCAAGAGAAACTAAATTGAAAAACAATTCAGGGGCTGGCACTGTAGCTCAGTGGTAGCATGTACAAAGTCCTGGGTTCACTTGCCAGCATGGGGTGTGGGGGAGGAGAATCCAAACCACATAAGTTTGCTATGTATCATCACAGAAAGAGTAAAGAAAGGCAAGTTCCTTGTTCGCGTAGAAGGTAACTCTGGGATATAATAGAATGCTTGTTCTTCTGGGCTGGCTTGTTACACAGCACTAGGTAACTGAAAGCAGTAAGACACTCCAGGTGGTGGTAGTGGTGGTGAGCAAACTTCTGAGGGCAGGGCAGCCAGGGAAGACTCCGTATCACCTGGAAAATGATTGGTAACAAGAATAGGGTGGGGGTGGGCGTGGACCAAAAAGCACCAAGGAAGGTAGTGACAACTTGGCCCATCCATAGCCTGAGTGCTGCAGGGCTGTAGGTCAGGACTGATTTTATTTGTGGCATTCTGCACCTCAAGTGTGACCAGAGAGATACAGTAAAGGGCTTAGGCTTTACCAAAGTAAGAGAAGTTAGTTAGGGCTTTTAATCTACTAGAGTCAGGGTCAAACTGTAAAAGTTACTCTACTTAAGGTCCATGCATTTCCACCTAGAGGGTGCTAAGACATAACACAAAATAAAACACAAAACATTCAGAAGCCAATTTTTCCTCATATTCCATTTCTTTATAATTCTAATAGCAGGGTTTCTAATAACAGGGTTACAAAAGGGTTTCAGTCTGAAATGTTCATTAGTGCCTTATGCAAACAAACAGTTTTAAAGGAACAAGGGGAGACAGATAACATATTTCGGTATAGGCCATACGATACAAAGGATGTTCACATGGAACATTTCATCTGTGCCTTTCAACAATCTCTGAGAGCTAATCAAGCAAGGGACTGTTCAATTTTAGAGATGTATTAGTCACGTAACTACTAACAAGTAGTGATGTCTCTTGTACTGACTCTAACCAGGAAAATGAATTAAGATAATAATAGGAGGTTGTATTTCATGAAATTCTAAATTCTGTAAGCTGCAAGTATCATTGTGGGGCTGGGGTTATAGCTCAGTTTGAACCATGGTACCAAAAAAAAAAAAAAAAAAAAAAAAAAAGAATACTTGTATGTCAACAGATTTGAAACCTGGAGAAAATACATAAATTCAGAAATAAAAAACAATTTGCAAATATTGAATCAGTGAGAAGTGAGCTGGGCGTGGTGGCACACACCTTTAATGCCAGCACTTGGGACGCTAAGGCAGGAGGATTGTTGAGTTTGAGACCAGCCTGGGCTACAAAGTGAGTTCAAGGCCAGCTCGAACTGCACGGTGAGACCCTGTGTCAAAAAATAGGGTCAGGGATTTAGCTAAGTGGCGTAAGCACCTGCCTGGTAGATGCAAGGTTGTGAGTTCAATTCCCAGTACAAAACAAAACAAACAAACAAACAAAATCAGTGAGAAGCAAATAAACAAGTATCATTGTGGGTTTTTTTGGGGGGCACCAGGATTTGAACTCAGGACCTCATACTTGCCAGGTATGTGCTGTGCTGCTGATTTATATCCCTGATCCTGTAAACTACAAATAATATGACAAAAATACTGATAAAGTCTGACATGTACATAAAAACTGAAATAATATGAATCATCAAAGTCATTATAGTTCCATAAAAATAATTTCAAAGTTGGTCAGAAGGAAGAATTAAACACTATTTTTATTCTGTTGCTACAGGATGTACCATTATAGGAGAAAGATTAATACTATGATTTTGAGATATTTTTATTTTGAGATCTTGAAGAACTTAAACCTCAAGAAAAAATGCTACTGGCTAAAATGCCACTGGCCTATCTACCTATCTATCGTTCTAGGGATGGAACTACATGCCCAGTCCTTCTTATTTTTTTAAAACAGGATCTAGCTAAGTTGTGATCCCCCTGCATCTGTTTCTCAGAGTGCTTAGATTACTGTTGTGTACCACCCTTCTGGCTTATTTTTATGTATTTAGTTAGTTATTTGCAGTGCTGAGGATCAAACCTTGAGTCTCACATGCTAACCAAGTGCTCTACCACTGAGCTACCTCCCAGGCTGTACTGACTGAATTTTAAACAAAGAGTCCAATTCTTTCCCTTGTATATCCAGAGGGCTTAATTGAACTTTAAAAAGTATTTCTCCAGATATAATATGTTAGAACAAAGACCACCAAGTTTTGCTAAGTGAGTTATATACTGGTAGGTGACTGTACTTCTCTAGCTAGTAAATATTGCTTATCTGGGCTTAAATGCTGCCACTGTTTTTGTTCTTATTCAGAACAATGAGAAATTTCTTCTTTGTATTGCCTTATTTTCATCTTATTGCTTAAGAAAAAGGAATTGTACTTAGCAAACCCTAGGGTGCCATGAAAAATCCAGAACCATCTGCAAAATTGCAAAAAGAGGCAATCACTCCATGGTGTGTGCCTATAATCCTAACATTGTGGGAGGCTGAGGCAGAAAGACTGAAAGTTTCAGCCCCAGTCTGGGTAAAAAATTGAGTTAGGGGTTTGGGGATGTAGCTCAGTGTAAAGGAACTGGGTTCAATACCCTGTAACACACACACACACACACACCCAGAGGCAAGCACTGTATTCGCTCTGAAAAAACCCTTACAAGTTTAAGGTCAAACAGTTATCCACATGTGCTATTATTTCAGTCTGTTCTGTAGGTCAGTAGCCATTCTATGAACAGTAAAGATTTTAATTACGGTTGGCATGAAAAGTCAAGTCAATAACATTAAAGGCATACATTATTTTGAGGAAAAATGAATTAAAACTAGTGTCATTTTAAAATTAACATGTTTAATTGTTCAAAATGTTTTCGGTATGATTCATATTATGAAAACATCAGGAGGAACAAAGAAATTAAAACTCACCTCTAGTTCAACAGATCAGAAATAATCAAAGATAACAGTTGATTATCTGAGTCTATCATATTAGTAGAGAAAGACTAACAGAATATATAAATGGGATTTTCAGTATAAGTCACTTGAAATAAAAACTCTTACATTAATTTTGCTTAAATTTAACAGATGATCAGTAATGCTAAAGGAGTATATAAAATTGTACTTAACTAGTAGAAATGTCAGGGTTTAATGTAATCCTTTGATATAAAGAAAGAAGACAATGAGAGGGTGGTGGTTTAAACTCTAAGTAGTGTCTGTCTTTCTGCTATGGAAGATGAAATTTGCCCTGATTGCTTTCCTTCCATTTCTCCTCCCCCTTCTCTTCAGATTTATTACATTTTATTTTTTAACAGACACATGCAGGCTATAGATGTAGAGTGTCAGTCTTAATACTGTGGATACTTAAAGAGAGGTGTGAAATGATTCTGATGAATCACCTAAAAATAAACATAATGCTCCATACAGAAATCTTACAAATGGTCTTTTTAAAGCAGCATAAATGTATACTGCTGCAAATGTGCTATGCAGCTACTTCACAAATGTGGTATTTTGTTAGACTTTGTTCTCATGCTAGCTGGTAACATGAAATCCATTTCCAAGTTGAATTTCATGAAGTACTGTAGAGAATGTTGTAATACAATCCACACATTCCATCTACTACATTTCTTTGCTTCTAATACTTGCGTAATGTAACCTAAAAAGACCAATCAAGTTTGTCTGGAAATACCACTTATTTATTTATTTTTGGAGGCGGCTTGATAATAAACTGAGCCCTATGCATGCTAGGAAGGATTATTATTATTATTTTTGGTACTAGGGATTGAACCCAAGGTCTTGTGCATGTTAGGTAAACAAACACTCTATCACTAAGCTACATCCTCGGGCCTTCATTATTGTATTATTTTATTTCTGAGGAAGGGCTTTGCTATGGAGTCCAGTAGTTCAAGAGTCTTGAACTCTCCATTCTCCTGCCTTAAGTCTTTCTAGTAGCTGGAATTAAGGCTGTGCACAACAGTATCTGACTTTGAGATTACTTTGCTTTTAAAAAGTTTTATATTTTGAGGCAGGGTCTCACTATGTAGTGTAGGCAGGCCTTGAACTCACTTATGTAGCCCGGACTGGCCTCGAATTCACACTGATCCTCCTGCCTCAGCCTCCCAAGTGCTGGGACAGATTGTTTTTTTTATTAACTGACTGTGTATGTTGCTGCTTGCTAAAAACTTCAGCTATTTTTTAGGTGCTCAAATTTTCTTTTATTAGTATCACTGAATTACTGAGAACCAAATCAAAGATAGTTTACAGTTTTTGTGTCCCTGTTTTAAAATGGTAACAATTTTTGGCAGTTCTGTGACAGTTTTCCAATATTACTATGTCTCAAAGAAATCATCACCAAGTTTTCTGTCTCATATCTTTTAGTGTAATTGTTTTCAAACCTGACCACACACTTCAATCACCTGAGAAGCTTTTAAAAAAAAAGAATGGTCAGGCTCCAGCCCCAGCCCAAATCAATCAGAATCTTTGGGAATGGATTTGCGCAGTTTTAAAAAGCTGTTACACCGTAGAGTACTTTGTGGGCTCTAGTTCTACATGTATTTTTTGAGATAGGGGTTTCACTATGTTACCCAGACTCACCTTGGGCTTTCAGGCTCAAGTGATCCTCCTACTTCAGCCTTCTGAGTGGTATGGAATACAAGCATGCCTAGTACTAGTTCTAACTCCAAATGAAGAATGAGGAGCATCTCTGTGAACATAGGTATGTTCAGATCATGAGTTTGATAATAGTGAAAATAATCTTGAGGTTTTTTTTTTTAAGAGGTTAAAGTTAACACTCCACCAAACATATTTCTTAAATGACAGCATTAAAGTCTTGAAATTTGTAAAACTATAAAATTGCTTTTCTGGCTCAAAGCTGCAATTTTATTTTATTTTACTTATTTTCTTTTATCAATTAAGCTGCAATTTAAAGTTTTATAAAATTCATTTTTTAAAGGTGAGTAAAATTGGGAAGTGTTGTTTTTTTATTGGGACATTCTAGCATTGGTTTGAGGGATTAAGGCTCTGATAAACCCACAGCAAAACAATAATCCAGTGAAGTGAAGAACAGTCCCAATTTTCAGGGCCTATTTATAGGATTACTTCTTCATGATTGAAAGTAAAAAGTAAGTGTTAAACCGGGTGTGGTGGCGCACACCTTTAAACCCAGCACTTGGGAGGTTGAGGTAGGAGAAGCGTTGTGAGTTCGAGGTCAGCTTGGGCTACAATGCGAGCGCAAGGCCGGCCTCAGCTACGTAGTGCGACCCTGCCTCAAAAAACCAGGGCCTGGAGTTTGGCTCAGTGGCTTAAGTGCCTGTCTGGCAGGTGCGAGGTTGTGAGTTTGATCCCCGGTGCCGCAAAAAAAAAAAAAAAAAGAAAAAAAAGTTTTAAACCAAAGGTGACAATCTATTGGTATTTCCAGGTGATTGCTTGGCTACAAGGATATATATAACTTTAAAAAATTAAATCTAATTAAATATGCTTTGCATCCTTGAACTAGAAATTTTTATGGATACACCTGCAAATTTACTAGCTAACATGTTTCTGAGATGCTGTGATCTCTCCATGTTGTTTACTCATCAAGTGAACACAGCACATGGAATGACAGGGGAGCAAGGGGACAGCCTGGCAAGCCAAGTAAATCCTGGCCATCAGTGAGTGACAGATGTCTTGGCCAGATCACCCTCACAGCAATGCTGACCACCTAGAAAACATACAACTGTCATTTAATATTTTCCATTTTCTTTCTCGTCTATGAATGACGTTTGGTAAGCATAAGGAATAAGACTGACGTATCACGTATCAAATGTTAACATTAGATATTCTCTCCCACTGATAGGTTCAGAGTCACCCCAGATTCCACTGCTAATGCTACCTCCTTTCTAATCCTGGGAAACTGCTCTAAAACAGACAAATTATTATTTTTGCAGTGCTGGGGATCAAACCCAATTCCTTACACATACTAGGAAAATCGACCAATAAGCTACATTGTCAGCCCAAGATGAATTACCCTTATGTAGGTATTAGGGAGTTTCAAGCAATGTAACACTTCTGATTAGCTATACTATCAAAAAGACCAGCAATTTCAAGAATACAAAGCAGAGGGCTGGGGATGTAGCTCACTGCTGGATTATTTTCCTAGCATGTACAAAGTCCCGAGTTCAATACCGACAAACAAAACAACCACTTCCACAACGAAGCCACAGAAAACAAGGCAGAAACTTCTGAGTGAAGATTACTATACATTTCAATATCCACACTATCTCTTAGGATCTGTCTTAATCTGCAAGGAGCTATAGTGAAGGCACATCAAAGATTTTTAAGACATCGAATTATTTTTTATAGCAATATCCCATGTAACAAATGGATAGATAAGCAAACAATCACTATTTGAAGATAAGTGGAAAAAAGTATCTAAGTAACTGTGTATGTGTCTGCATTGACTCATAAATCGTTGAATAAAGAAGTTGGACATTCTTCTTTGGACTCATACCAGCTTTGAGAAAAAGGACAAGAGACAGCCTGCCTGGCAATTTCACAGAGGTTCTGGCCTTCTGTTCACATACTCACCACGACAGGTGCAGCCCCTTCCCTGCTTCCATCTGTGGCCTGGCTCAGCACTAAAACTGGCCTCTCCACTAGTAAGAAGCATATGGGCTGGGACAAGATCAGCATCTTTTCCATTGGTATCTGCTCTCTGCTTGTCTCAGCTTGTCCCGTTAGTTGCTGTAGATACCTTGGTTCTGACCACTGCGAATGTTAAACATGTTTTTAATGTAACTGTTGATATAAAGAATGTATGACACGTAACTTGTAAGTTATGAAGCATAATAAAGTGAGTGCTGTGAATCTATCATCCAACTTAAGGAGTAGAATAAAACTAATATCATTGTTCCAGATCCTTTTTCATATTCTAATTATCTGTGTTTACTGCTCTTTTCTAAAAAAACAGATTTGTTATATATACTTTAAGTATATAGTATATTCTTTGGGTTTTTTTTTCCATGGTGGGGCCTTTAGGATGATGTCATGTAATATGTAATCAGATCTGGCTTTCAAAGTTACTATAATTTTCCTAACATTCATCCATGTGGATGCTTGAAAGTGGTAGTTCATTCAGCTTTACTACTGTATAATATTCCATTATATAAATATACCAACATTTAGTCATTCCTCTGTTCATGTAAAAAGTATTTTTGCTTTAAGAGCATTTGTATAAATATCCTTGCAAATGCTTCTTGGTACATATGCCAAATTTCTTTTATGGTATGTAGCTAGTTATGGAATTTCTGGCTTACAGGGTACATGAATGATTAACATTCTGTAAGTTAGGGCCAAACTGTCTTCCAAAGCAGTTACAGCATTTTACTCTCCTACTAGATCCAGTTGCTCGACACATTCTTGCCAAAACTTGGTATTTTCAGACTTCCTAATTTTTGTAATCTAGTAGGTGTGAAAAGGAATTTCAATATGATCTTATATTTTTCTGCAAACTAGTGAGCTTTATCTTTTTATGTCCAGTTGTCAATGCTTTCTTCTCCCTTGAGATGCCAGTTCATCCACTTTTCTTTGATGTTGTTTGGTTATTGATTTAAAAAAATTCTTTTTATCTAATGACTCTTGTACTTTTGTTAGTTATATAAGGATAAAAACTACCTGCTATTTTTACTATCACTGAGCCATGATTCCATAGCCACCTTCTTCTCTGCCCCAAGTTACATAAGAACTGAGAAAACACCATTGATTTTACAGTTAGTTTAAAAATTTCTGTATCCTCAATAATGAGATTTTTTTGACATAGATTGTCAGAGATAAAATTCTTGTCAGAAATAGTGAATAAAGTAGAAATGGAGTATAAACCAAATCTTGACGGTAGTGATATACACTTTTGACAAAACACATATGAAAGATTACTTATAAATCCTAACTGAATGAAGCTGACTTGAAAGGTAAAAACAAACAAACAAAAAACCAAAACAAGAATAATTATAATACAAGAATACAGTATTACATATAATTATATGCAATTATAGCACGTTGGTTAATGTTTGGGGCTGGAGCTAGAGTCTCAGTTAGGTCTGCCACTTAGTAGCATGCATTAATCTTAAGTTGTTCCACATCTCTAAGGTAGAGCTTTCTTATTGGTAAAATGCAGATAACAGCAGTACCTGTTATCATTAGGGTTGTTAAGAGATATAAACAAATTACTTTGAAAGTGTCCAGAAAAATGCTCAATGCAGAAGGTGTATCAGACACATATTATGCTATAAAAAAGACAAATTTATCAGTTATTTCCGCTATGGTTTGATGTAGGGTCTGAAAAATTCTTCCTATATTACAATACTCTACCTTTCTAAAAATTTAAATGTTTTTAGTTTTCACACTTAGATATTCCACTTACAATTTATTTTTAGCTGTTATGACACTATCTTAAAATATTCGTACTTTCCTATTGTTTTTGTTTGCTTTTTTGAGAGAGGTTGTTGCTAAGTTGGCTCAGGTTGGTGTCGTACTCCTCAGCTCAAATATCCTCAGCCTCCCAAGTAGCAGGGACTACAGGAATGTGCCACTGTGTCCAGCTAATTTTCCTACTGATTTTTAATTCTACCTGTGTCATATCAGTTCTACATGTGCGTGGGTTAGCTTTTAGGTTCTTTACTATGTTCTGTTAGCTCTCTGGTGAACCACAGCAAGAATACTACTGTCTTAATTACTTCAATATTATAATAAATATTAATATGTAATAGGGCAAATTCCTATATTTCATGGTTGTCTTATTGATTCCTGGGCTCTGGCTCTTTCCCATTAACTTGATGTGATTAGTCTAGGTTTTGCTATAGTTTGGTTCTCCAAAGTCCCAGGCTTAGAACCTGGCCTGTTGTAGTACTAGGAGGTAGTGGAAGCCGTTAGGAGATGGGGCTTACTGGAAGAAAGTCATGGGGGGCAGTCCATGAAGGGGATATGGTATCTAGGTTCCTCCTCTTCCCTTCCACTTCTCTTGTTTCCTGGTTGTTGTGAGGTGCAGGCCTCCTCTGCCATGTGCTCCTGCCATGACGCACTGGGCCTCCGTGGGTCCAAGGCAACAGGACCAAGTGACTAAGGATTATAACTTTAAAAACTGTAAGTCTAAATAAACCTTTTCTCCTTCAAGGTTGATTTTTCTCAGGTATTTTGTCACAGTGACAGAAAGCCAATACAAGTTGCATGATGACAATAAAAATACTGTTTGAATTCCACTGAACTGACAGATTTGGGAAGAACTGAGAATCATCAATTAATACTGATCCATTAACATGGACTATACATTTATTCAGATATGTTCACCTTTTAATCATTTTTAAAATAATTAATTCTATAATTCTTCCCTTACCCCCCTTGCAATTTCAGTTTGCAATTTGTTGATGTTTATTGTCACTATTGACACATTTGAAACTACTGTACCATCTCCCCATCCATCCTCCCCCCTGA
Source organism: Dasyprocta punctata (assembly GCA_004363535.1). Classification (NCBI taxonomy): domain Eukaryota; kingdom Metazoa; phylum Chordata; class Mammalia; order Rodentia; family Dasyproctidae; genus Dasyprocta; species Dasyprocta punctata. The sequence continues at coordinate 42,842 of RJWM01005006.1, read as the reverse complement.
GCTAAAACCCTTTATGTTGGGCATCTGTGTACCCCGCTAATATCTTTCTCTTTTATTAGTTTGGGAACTATATCTCTTAAAATTGTGAAGAGTTTAATGGCCACTTGGTAAGCTCTTAAAATCATTATTTCTCTGCACATGACACAAGGTATGTACTACTCTATCATTATGGCAGGTGAAGGGAAAAAGAGGAAAAGTAGAAAAAAAGATGAGGAAAGGACAAAAAGATGAGACAGTGATGTGGTACTTTCAAATGAGGAAGCAGAAACAGAATCCTTGAGAGAAAAAGCAGTGCTTTTCCTTCTTACACAAATTTTGTTCTTAGTGCACACGATGTTACATCAAGGCAGTGGGTTATAGGTTTTATTATTTTCAGCATTTCCTTTACTTTTCTCAGTTATTCAAGAAACTCAAGGCCTCTTTTTATTGTAATCATTACTTTAAAAATGATTATATATATTTTTTCTAATCTTAGTTTTAGATAAGCTATTTAAAATAGTATAAAAAATTGTAAGACTGGGGATGCTCCCCCCATGAAATAAGTCACCAGCAAACATCTAAGGTCTTTGAGTACATTTTATTTTTATCTCAAATGTACAAAAGACCAACTGAAATAGCAACATTTGCATTAGATTTACCACATAAAATAACTGAGGACATATGACTTAGAAATTCTTAAGAATTTCTAGTTATAATAAAGAAGCATAAAGTCTGTAGAAAAAAGTTGTTTTCTAATTTGAATCTCTGTCATTTTTACACAACAAGGAAAAGACCAGGTATTTTCAGAATACTTTTACACAAAACTTTCAGGCCACTTTTCTCATACAGTTTAACACTTTAATATCTTCATGGTAAGATCTATACACTTCCCAGGGCTCTTGTTTAGAGACCTACAGTTACACCTTTAAGAAATACTTTTTGCTATCTATTAATGATCCATTAAATGTCATAAAGGCATTTTCATTTCTACTTGCAAAGACACTTTATATATACAAAGTGAAAACTGAAAGTCCCTACATTTTAGAAAAAAAATGCCTTAAGGTTGATGAAAATAATATGAAAATACAATGAAATAAACATCAAATGAGCAACTGTAACTTACTTGTTCAACAATAGTGAGATTGGTAAATGTCCTCATAGAAACACAGCACATAGTGAAGAAATCACTATAGTAATAGTAAAATAAATGAGGCAAATACCACCAGGTTTGTTCTTTGAGTTCTTATATCTGTGCTTTAACACTCAAGAATGTCTACTGCTTATTCCTGTGGTCTCCACAAAGTGAAACAACAGAGTAAGTTTTTTTCCACTTTATTGTTTTGGTAAATATGCATTCCAAATTTTCCAAGCATTAAAGATCAGTGATTAAATTTTTAAGAAAAAATATTGTACTAGCAAAGTCTTTAGTATATAATTTATCATCTCTTTATAAAGGTATTTTAATGCTAAACAATGCTGCTTATTAATCACTGCTGATATTCATGTAGTATGAGTTCAATGCACAAGGACTGATCAAGATATATGGTATTTTAAAAAAATTTATTATGGTATAAGACACATTGCCATTAATTCCTCTCAAATACCCTCCACCCTCCCCCTTTTCTTAAAGCACATATATCCTATTGTTCCTGCCACTTTCTGACGCAGTTCTGGAAGTCCTATTAGTGTCTTTCCAAGGTGTGATAAAAAGTACAATAATGCTGTGGGGTAGTGACATTTAATAGAAAGCCAGGTTGGTAAAAACACTATGATGTGTCTCATCCACCTTATTCACTGGATCTGGCTCTATGGAACTGCTGGCTCTTGCCCAAAGTGAAAATAACCATGAAAGGAAAACATTTGGAATGGATTCGGGACATTGAGGCAGCCATGATCAGCTTAACCAAAGACACTTAGGAGAGATGACCTCCAGAACTGTTTCATCAAATGACAAGAACAATGGGGTGAGTGTGTTTAAAGAAAGGGAGTATTTTGAGAGGGATAAATAGCAATGTGTCTTTTTTAAAATTGTTCTTTTTTGGGGGGATACTTGGAATCGAATTCAGGACCTTGTGCCTGCCAGGCAGGTACCATGCTGCTGAGCTATATCTGGGGCTCAGCAATGTGTCTCCTACTGTAGTAATTATTTTTTAAAATTTAACTGCTCACTGTAGTTTCCAGTCACATCTTGTATACCTTGTATACACTTATTCAAATATATAAATAGTTCTATTAAATACAAAATGCAACATTTTGTAATAATTTACCTATGATTCTCCATAGGAAGTATACTAGCAGCATAGGAAGGCCTTCAACTAATATTCTACCCTGTCTTCGTACCTCCAGTCTTGGAGAACACACTGTTTTTATGAGGCTGTCAGTCTTACGGTGAACAACTAGGGATCTTATAAAGCTTGTCTTTCTATATTGAATAAAGTCAGTTTTCCTATATCTACCTATTGGTTCTAACTCTGCACTTCACAATAATAAAAAATTCTGTACCCTTTCTCCATATGATGACTCTTAAATTATACTGAGACGGCTATTTTGTTAGCTCCCCTACCTCTTTGTAATACAATCCCTAAAACTGTTCCTTTCCGTCTTTGTTTTCCTCTGGGTAAGCAGAGACTGTTATGTGTCATCAGGCCCCACCCTAAGGCATGTTGAAGACCTAACCTCCACTACACCTTGAAATGTGACCTTATTTGGAGAAAAAAAAAAATTGGTAGAAATAATCGAATTAAAATGAGAGAGTGGGCCCTAATCCAATATGCATGTAGACGTAAAATGTGCACTAAGGTAGGACATTGCGTGAAGATGCAGCGAAAAATCAGAGTGATGCATCTGTAAGTCAAAATGGCCAGGAAACCACCAAAAGCTCGGAGATGGCACGGACAGGTTCTCCCTCACAGCCTTCACAAGGAGCAGCCTTGTTCTCATTTTGATCTCAGACTTCTGGACTGAACTGTGAGGTAATAAATTTGTTTTTTTAGTGACCTAGTACTTTGCTCTGTCAGCCCCAGCAAAAGAAAACTAACACATTTCTCAGAAATGAGACGTGATGAAAGTGCAGTGAAATTTTCCAATGCAGAATGCTTCGTTTCATTTATGTGTGAGAACAATTCTTTCCTAAAATGAACATATCATTACTTGAAAATATTAATGGTCCCAGTATTAACATATCTGGATACTTCCTTAAATTGTATCAGTATAAACTTATTTTGTTTAGATTTTTCCTATGACTTTCACTTTCATGATTTCCTTGGTAGCTTTGCTTTTGCAGAGTTGATGACACTGTTACTAGTAGGGAAAGCAACACCCTGGTAACTGCTGGCTTTGTATTCTAATGTATATTTATTTTTATGCTACGGTCTGAACCCAGGGCCTTGAGCATGTCAGGCAAATGCTCTACCACTGGCGTATACCCCAAGCCTAATTTTAATACCTAACATCTAGGTCCAGGAAAATTTTTAACTGTTTTAATGGGTATGTGCGTGGGGGGGTGCACACATCTAGTGCATAGAGGCCAGGGATGCTACTAAACATCCAACAATGCAAAGGGCACCTTCCCCATAACAGTAGTTTAGTGTAAATGCACGATTGATGACGTAGAAATAAACCCATATTTTGCAAAAAATCACAAGTCTTTTTCCATGTGGTAATCTAAAGAATATTAAAGATATTTAAATTAGCCACTTTTGTCACTATTATCATAATATACCATTTATTTGAACAGTTTAATCTATACTGAAAGTAGAGAATATAAAAATCTCCATCTTAAAAGGGTTTAAAATCTATTGGAGGAATAACTATTACAGCAGTTTTAACGAAAAATGGACAAAAGCAAATTGTTTCTAAAATAAATGTTCATCTTATGGGAAGTTCTGCACTTTGCGTGAAAATAAGACCCAGTAACATAGGATGTGTTTTCCTGTCTCAGTGAAGGAAGAGAGAGAAAACATGACTTCTTTTAGGGCATTCCCAATGTTAGTCTTTTCAATTTTCTTGAAAACACAACTATTCCTGTTTACCTTACTTCTCATTGTCTAACAATTTAAATAAGTTTTCTATTCATAGGTATGATGCATGAACACTTAAGCTATTTTTAAGGATCAATAAAAAATGGTAAAGAGCCGGGCGTGGTGACGCACGCCTCTAATCCCAGCACTCGGGAGGCTGAGGTAGGAGGAGCGTTGTGAGTTCGAGGCCGGCTTGGGCTACAATGCCAGCGCAAGGCCGGCCTGAGCTACACAGTGCGACCCTGCCTCAAAAAACCAGGGCCGGGAGTTTGGCTCAGCAGCTTAAGTGCCTGTCAGGCAGGCGCGAGGTTGTGAGCTTGATCCCCGGTGCCAAAAAAAAAAAAAAAAAAAGGTAAAGATAAAAATCTACCTTAACCTAATAAAAATATATTTTAGCTATCATTGAGATTTTAGAAACCAATTAAAACATTTAAAGCACACATAAAGAAAAAATCACTTATAAATTTGTAAGGATTTAAAAATTACTTGCAGGAGTAGGAGCATAACTTGATGGTGGAGTACATGTTTAGCATGCTTAAAGCCCTGGATTCAATCCTAGTACTTCTCCCCCAAATAAAATAAAATTTATAAAATTTTACTTAAAAATTAAAACCAGTAAGTAATATTTTCCATTAATCCTATTATAATCTTTTTTTTTTTTTTTTTTTTTTTGGCAGCACCAGGGATCAAACTCACAATTTTGCACCTGCCAGACAGGTGCTTAAGCCATTGAGCCAAACTCTTGGCCCCCCATCATAATCTTAATAAACACACATATAAACAAATGTTACATTTTCTTGCTCTTGTATACCAAAGGTGAATATAATAAGAATGACATTCATTTCCAGAAATACTATTTTATTCTCTTGCATTTACTAAGGTATACAATTCTACTTCCTTATCTACCCCCAAAACAATCTGAGCTAGGATATCAAGGTTGAAGGGGATTGTGTTTTCAGTAATGGCCCAAATGCAGTCAGTCGACCTTTGCTCTGCAATGTATGTCTGGAAAGAGACTGATCAGTGAAAAAAGCTTTTTATTCATTATTGAGATCCTTCTAGACTCTGCAAATCACTCATTCATTATAGCTTTCTTGAGAAAAGTAAGTTCTTTAAAAGGTTTTGGAACAGGGAAAAAAAATCAGCCCATAGTTTCATATTTATCATCAGCATTTTTGTAATTTACAGTTGTCATTCATTATTCTCATCATTTTACTGCAGAAAACAAATATTTAGTGAGCTTTTTCTGTGTACAATGAACTGAGAGAAAGAACTGCCCTTGTGGAGATTACTTTAGTTGGAGAATACAGACAAAACATAGATAAAATTATAAAGTTTACAGCATGTTTCCAAGTACCAGATGCTACAGACAACATGCAGGGAATGGAAATGGACAGTGCTGGGCTCAGGGAAGGCCTCAATGATAAAGTGATACCCGAAAGAGGGGAGGATATGAGCCAACAGGGAACCTGTAGGAAACACACTGAACTGGAACTGGCACATGCCCAGGGTGTCAGGCAAGATGCTAACTGGAGGAGATCAGAGACTATTGCGGCTGGAATGAAGACCGCAGGGCACAGGGCCTGATGAGGTTTGAGAGGTGGAGTTCAGGTCATGCCCCATTTGCAGCCCATGGGAATGACTTTGCTTTACTGAGGGAGGGAGGAAGTCACCTGAGGATTCTGAACAGAAGAGAAATATGATTGAATTGGATTTCAACAGGATCATATTGGCTGCTGTTTATGAACTTTAAGGGGACAAAGATAGAAGTAGGATGCTATACTACTGTTGTAACAACGTATCTCAGATAGGATATTGGTTCGGGTACTGTGCATGTGTAAACACTGTGAAAACTGGATTTATTTTGAAAGTAGAGTCCACACATTTTGTTATAGTATTCAATACTGGCAATTAGATAAAGAGAAAAAAAAAATCAAAGATGAAAATGATTCCAAGATTTTGGCCTGAACTGCTGGAAGGTCAGAGTCTAATAGTAGAGTTGTGGAAGGCTGCTGGAGGAGCCAGATTGGAAAGCAAATTCAGGAGCTTCAGTTTTGGATATCTTAAATTCAAGACGTCTTTTGGATGTTTTCAAATGGAGGGAAGAAGGCAGCTGAAAATATGATCATAAAATTCAGCAGTGAGGTCTGTGTTGGAGACAGAAATTAATGGAAGCTCTTGAAGCAACCAGACAGTGAGGAAGAATATGTGTGGGAGACTGAGGAAGGAGTGGCCTGTGAGCTTTGAAAAACAAAAAAACTCAGCAAAATTTCTTAGAAACCAAGTGGAGAAAGTACTTCAAGGACAGAATAAGCAACTCTATCAAAAGCTGCTTATTAATGAGATGGGGACTGAACAATTTAGCCAAATGGAGATTACTGTTGGCCAAATGGAGATTACTGTTTAAGTAATTTCAGTGCAGTGGAAAGTGGCAAGACCCAAATAATAAGGTACGACCTGAGAGTGTTTAAATGGAGAGAAAGTGGAGACAGTATATATAGTTGATTTTTTGAGGAATTTTTTTCATGAAAGAGACAGAAATGAGTGGTAAGATGAAAAGTATAGCCGGGCGTGGTGGTGCACGCCTTTAATCCCAGCACTCGGGAGGCTGAGGTAGGCGGAGCGTTGTGAGTTCGAGACCGGCTTGGGCTACAACGCCAGCGCAAGGCCGGTCTGAGCTACATGGTGCGACCCTGCCTCAAAAGATCAGGGCTGGGAATTTGGCTCAGTGACTTAAGCACCTGCCCTGGCAGGCGCGAGGTTGTGAGTTCAATCCCCGGTGCTGCAAAAAAAAAAAAAAAAAAAAAAAAAGTATAGTATGTTAAAAGAGTTTATTTGGTTGTGATTTTTTAAAGAGGTGAGATATAACACTGGCGCACCAACAAGAAGGCTCTAGAGAGAAGGAAAACATGATCTGGAAAGATGGTGGAAGCCTCTGGAATACAATTTTTAGGAAGTATAACTTAGCTTTCAAAGTTAAAGTCATTAAATATAAGTGAAGAGGGACTGAGATTTTTACTAATATTAAAGCAAAACAAAAATAAAAACATGTAATTGATGTCAAAGGGAAAATACAGACGTGCGGAATTAAAAAGGAAGTTTCCAAATTGATCCAATTCTGTATTAGAAAGTAATACAATACTTAGCAAATATCTGAAGTAATTAATTTTATATTTAGAAGTGATCGAGAAATAAAAAAGTAAAATATGAACTGATATTAAAACTTTAAACTATAAACCAAAACTAAAATATCTAAGAAGTAAAATTAGAAAAGTTTCCTCAAATATAGGGTCTATTCCCTTATTATGTAAGGAACTCAGACCAAACAAGTAAATTACCAACTAACCAAGAAATAAGTGAGCAAACACATACAGACTGCACAATAAAAGATATATAATAAGTAAATATTATGACAGATATTCAACCTTGTTAATAAGAAAGTGCAAAAGAAAAAAATGAGATGTTACTAAGAAAGTACTATAGTTACACTGTGATAAACAAAGTTCTCACACATTGCTAGTGGCAATTTATGATATTAAAATACATGTGGAAAACAACTTGGCAATTATACCAAAGGTCATAAAAATATTCAGTGCTCGGTTCAGAAATATTCTTCTTGTCCATTTATCCTAAGGTAATGCTTACAAAGAAGTGTACATAAATAATGTGCATTATAGCATTATTTATGACAATTAAAATACTAGAAATAAGAGCAAAATCAAAGTGGCTAGGAAAATTAAGAATATTGTCTGATCAAATAAAAGACAGCAGAAAAGATTTCACAGGAAAATTCCAGCACTCCAGAGGCTGGGGCAGGAGGATCACTGCGAGTTCGAGTCTAGCCTCAACTACATGGTGAGACGTGGTCTCAAAAGAAAAACAAAAAAAAAGCTTAAACACAGAGACTCAAAGAAAAAAACAAACATTGAAAACAGTTTAAACACGCAATATGTTAGGATTTTAAGGAAGCATAGCACCTAGGAAGACTTATTAAATACCTAAATCTGCCAGGTGTGGTGGCGCACGCCTTTAATCCCAGCACTCAGGAGGCTGAGGTAGGAGGTGCGTTGTGAGTTTAAGGCGGGCGTGGGCTACAACGTGAGCAAGGCTGGCCTGAAAGACATAGTATAACCCTGTCTCAAAAAACTAGGGCTGGGAGTTTGGCTCAATGGTTTAAGCGCAGGTGTGAGGTTATGAGTTCGATCCCCGGTACTGACAAAAAAACAAAACAAAACAAAACAAAACACCTAAGTCTGTGGCAAATGCTGAACTATTACTTTATGCTTAACAACGTATCCAATGGGCCAGGGATATAGCTCAGTGGCACAGCGCCTGCTTGGCAAGTGCAAGATCCTGAGCTCAATTCCCGGTACCAAAAAAAAAAAAAAAAAAAAAAAAAAGCATTTACTCTTAGGTAGTTGGTTATGGTAAATAAATGGCAGAGGTGATATTTGAATTTGGTCTGATTTAAAGCCAGTGCTCATGCTCCCAGTGGGTGCATTCCAAGATCTGGAGAAAATGTGCTCACCCACACTGGGAGCTCTGTTTATTGAGGTTCCTGGTATTCCCTGCTCTTGCCAGGAGAAGTTAATATTGCGAGAACTGTCTCATCTTGCTCAGGATCAGCTGGGTGTTTCACTGTATAACTAAATTCTATTTCCTGGCGTCTAGGTCTATGTAGATCCTGGGCTTGCTTTTTATGATTAGAGATGGAGCAACCAACAAACAAACGGGAAAAAAAAAAATACATGGATGTTCATGTTCCCTGACAAGTGTGCCTTCTAATGTGCTAAAGATTCAACGGCCCCTGAAATATATTCATGACACTTGATGTATACATTTTCCCATGACCTGTTTTTTTTTTTCCTCTTCCTTACATTTTGCTCCCTTTCCTTTGCCTCAGACCTTAAATTCTATAGGCTCTACCACTGTAAGTTTAAGCTCCCTCTCTCCAGTTAGGATGCTTCCTAAGTGATCTGTTTACAGGAATCTCTTCATTGCCAACTATTTTACAGAACAGCTGATTATCTTCCAAAGCAAAGTTGTTGCTGCCTTCATCTATCTGTTTTTCCTCGAAAACAGGCCCCAGACTTCCTTTCAGCTTTGTCTCTCCCTAGTCCCTTGTGTCTACTGTAACTAATCTGAGCTCTCCCTCCTCTAAACTATGGCTAGTTATCCTTCTATCAGAAAAAATCCTTCCCTTTTTCCTCTCTGGCTGTCTAGATTAGGTTCATTCTTTAAGGGCTCCCTCAAATGTAATCTCTCCTGCCTTCTCTGATGATTCTCCAACCAGATATAATCCCTTCCTTGTCTAACACTGGTTGTTACACTGGGTGTAACTTTCAAAAGGCTTACATTCCGATCTGCATGGCAGATACCTGTATACTTCAACTGTCAGTTCCATTAAGATCAAGCACATGTTATTGACCTTCGTAATATAGGCAGCACTAAAAGAGACTCCTAGATCAAAAACAAAAATCTGAGTTGAGTAATGCAAACACAAAGTCTTGTACAATTTTCTATGAGTAGAATTGGCCAAGGCAACTTAGACAGGTTTAAAAAAAAAGTACGTCTTCATAATGGGGGCACTTTATTAGTATAGGCGTAGACACAAGAGGTGATAGACATATACTAAAATCAAGATTATCTACATAAAAGACTTAAAGATGGGCCCAGGGAAAGACTCAAACAATGTGAAGGCAGCTGTCGGTATAATTTTTTTCCTTATTTTTGGGGGAATTCGTTCAAATGAGCAGAGGAAGCCTTTAAAACTAGAAAAGTTTGGTTAAAAGACAAATTTTGAAATACTGCAACCCAGGCTAAACAGGGCTACTAAGCAATCCACTTCTAAACAAGACCAAAACCCACAAAATATACTTCTTGTCCTTTATGCAAAACAAAATTTCATGAAAGTACTGAGATAACATGACACCTGTAGAAATAATGATTAAGGAATCCACTGGCCACAGGCTATCACGACGTCATCGTTGTTTACTTGGGGACCTTTTTGTTTTTAAGGGCGGGGGGGACAGGAGAGTAAGATGGAGAGCATGGGAGAAACTGAGTTCAAATTGCATTTAAAAACACCAAATCAGAGCAAACATCACCACTCAACTTATGTTTTTCTTACAGACCTGCAACTCTTGCTGGTAAAGAGTACAGTAAAATGAACTGATAATTGGAACAAAAGCAACAGGCACCTGCAGCCTCTCAACCACTGCACAAATATTTCTGCCAAGTCGGGGCCAAATTCGGGGACCCGGGCGAGCAGGCGGCGTCACCTTTCAATAACAGACTTTCCTAGGAAAGCCGTAAATCTTGGGACAACTGGGACCCTTCCCAGGGATCCCGAGCTGGGAGCGGTCTCAGGTTTTTAGACTAATCTCTCCTCCTACCACACGTGACCCAACAGCACAGTCGCCGCGAGAGCCACAGCACCGCAGCAGCCGCGGGATACAAAGACTGTGTGCCGCCGCCGCACCGCCTTCGCCGCGCACCCCCGGGACCGCGGAGCCTCCCGCGCGGCGTCTGCCGAGCTTGCGTAGGGCGCCGCCTCGAGGCGCGCCGCTCCCGGGCGGCAGGGCGGTGCCGCGCAGCGCGAGGAAAGGGAGCAGGGAGCGCGCGCCGCCCGCCCTGCGCGCCTGCCCACCAGCGCAGCCGGAGCAGGGGCGACCAGCCGCACGCAGCTGCGCCAGGCCGCTGCCGCCGCCGCCGCCGTCGCCGCCGGGCCCTCGCCCGCCGCAGGGAGCACCGCAGCGCCGTGGACCAGGGTGAGGAGGCCGAGGGCCCCCAGCGTCCGGGCGGGCCCGAGGTCGGGCCCCACTCGCCGCCCAGGCCCGGTTCCGGGCCTTCCCTCTCCTCCGGGCTCCCTCCCTGCCCCTCCCCAGCCTCGCGCGGGCCGGGGGCCGCACTCACACGACGGCTCGGGAGATGATCCAGTACACCATCTTCCCGCGGGCGGGGGCCCCGAGTCCGGGGCCGATGGGCGCCCAGAGCGCAGAGCAGGCCGCCAACGGCAGGCCGCGCGCCGCCGGCTCCTCGCACTCCCCGGGGCCGCGCCGCGCCCTCCGCAGCCGGGCCCGGTAACTGCGCGCCGCGGCCTGAGCTGCGCGGGCGGTCGGCCCCCCGCGCGTCCCCGCCCGCCGGCCCAGCCGCCTCGAGCCTGCCGGCCCCGCCCCTCACTCCGCTGATAGGCGGCGGCGGCGGCGGCGCGGCGGCCGGGCCGGGGGCTGGACCCGCGGGACCCTGGCGGGTGGGGGTAGGTCTCGCGGCCGCGACCCTAACAAAGTCTGCAAACCACCCTCCCCCGCTTCTCAGGTCCTTGGGGCGCCCGTCTGGCGGTGAGAGGGGGTGCGAGGCTGAGGACGGGGACCTGGGGTCGAGGTCGTCAAAGCATGTGCAAAAAATAAAACAGGAGCAGGAACTCTGCGTCTGATCCCGGACCCGGGCCTGCACGTGGAGCGCCAAGGTCTGGAGAAGTGCCTGGCCACTTCCGGTCCCCTCACAGTTTACAGAGGCCCAGCACCCAAGGGCATTCTCACCATACGACTTTTTAAGGGAAAAGGAAACGCAGGGAGGGCCTGAACAGGCCTCGTGGCGCAATGCAGGGAGGAACTGAGGAGAGCATTGGGTTTCACGTTTGCGGCAGTGGGTGTGATGAGATACCACTGCCCCTGGGCTCCAGGGCACTTTTGTATCCCAGAATCTGCAAATCCTGTTTTACAGACACAAATTTCCGGTATTTCCTGAGCCTACCAGAGATTCTAAGAAGTCAAACGTAGGATTCTGACCTGTCTTGCTATTTACAAGTGTCTCTTTTTTTGGAGATTGACTTGCTGTTTACACCTTCCAGCTTCTGCAAAATACTATTTAAAAAGCAGAGTTTTAAAACCTCTAGTTTTGGGAAACATTAAAGTTTAGTCTAGGGCCCCCCCCTTAAGACAATATTAAAAGGTATTCAAGTATTCAGGTGGTGAGAATAAAGGATTTGTGGATTTGAAGCCTTTAAGTAAACTACTAGAAAATATGATAGTTAATTTTGTGACGTACTGTAATTTATCCTTTTTGTCCCTCAGTTTCCCCAGAATAAAAAAAGGCTAATACTGTAGCCTGCTTCTCCCTTCAGGGTGAGGTGGGGCACTGGTAAATAACATGTTTAAGGTCATATTTAGGAAGTGCTCCTACTTGGAATATAATCAACAGACACATGGATTATCCTGACTTCAGTTCCCAAGTTTAATAAATTAAATAATGTTTTTTTTTGTTTTGGGGTACCGGGGATTGAACTCAGAACCTCACGCCTGCCAGTCAGGCATTTTGGCCACTGAGTCAAATCCCCGGCCCTAAATAATGTTTTGATTATTTAAGAAATGAACTCAGAAGCTGCTCTCTGCTCTTGGCTTAAGTTGTTTTTATTTGTTCATGTTAAGAATGTATATCTTGCCGGGCGTGGTGGCGCACGCCTTTAATCCCAGCACTGGGGAGGCCGAGGTAGGAGGAGCGTTGTGAGTTCGAGGCCGGCTTGGGCTACAACGCGAGCTCAAGGCCGGCCTGAGCTACACAGTGCTACCCTGCCTCAAAAAACCAGGGCCAGGAGTTTGGCTCAGTGCCTTTGGTTGTGAGTTCAATCCCTGGTGCCGCAAAAAAAAAAAAAAGAAGTATATCTACATATATTTTCTTCTTTTATGCAGTATTACGGATTGATTCCAGCGCCTTCACATTGAACTATGTCCTTAAGCCCTTTTATTTTTGAGCTTGGGCCTTGCTAATTTGCAATCCTCCTGCCTCAGTCTCCCAGAGTGCTGGGGTTAGTCATGCACCACCATGTCCAGCAAGAATATATATTTTAATTTAAGGAATCTCAGTTATAATTTACATTTGTTTTGACTTCTAATTTTGGCTATTATATAGCATAATTTGGGGATCAAGTGTGCCATGTAAGCAAGTTTTCTGGAGAACTGTGACCCAGGGAAAAAAAAATTTTAGTGTCATTCAGATCCTTTTATAAACAGGTCTTGAAATATCTGTACAGAAATAATTTTTAATGACTTCATCTTTCACTGCTGATGTATCGTTTGCCCACCTCTCTTTGAACCAAGCTGTATTTTTATGTTCGGTACCATTACCTCAATTTCATTTTTCTATTAATGCTTTATTCCCCATTCTGTACTTTAAAGTCTTCGTTCAATGTCCTCTGCCATAAAGATGTTCTTTTTTTTTTCCTTCAGGAATATCTCATCATTTTCCCAGGGCCTCCATAACTTATTACTTAAAATTTCTGTACCAATATCATTCTGCTTACACTAATCTACTGAGTAGTAGCATGTTCAAGGCCAGCAATGGTGTATTAAATGTCTCTATTTTACTATATTTAGGCCAGTAAAAATGTGGTCATTCTTTTGAATATCATGCATAAATGTTTCAGCCATGTAGTAGCTAAACTCTTTTAGAAATGTCTCTCTTGCTTTCTTACTTTGGGGATCATCATCCTGAAAATTATGTCACTGAGTTGTAATACATTAGTGCCTCCAGGGATTGTTGAGATATGTGTGACTGGTGGCTATTCTCTGAAATGTTCTAGATTGTTGTGTGTTAAATTTAATTTTGTGTGCTTATTAGAAGTACCTGCCTCTTTACATTCATTAACATTACTTTTTGCTGCGATTGTTCTCTTTATCTGAAAATGTCCTCTTCCCATATCAGTAGGCTCTGAATTGGCAACCACCTAGGGAAGGTAGGACACACACATGTTGCTACATCCTGATACTCCACAAAGCCAAGTGGTATTATTCATGTTTGACACCATGGATACTGCGGTTTAGAGAAGGTATCTCACTGGCCAATGATCATGTAGCTCAGAGGTGACAGAACTGAAACTCTAATCCATTATAGTACTGTGATACATAGTTGAATTGTGTCTAAGGGCTCTGAATCCTGAGGGAGTTTTCCTCCAGGGGGAAATTAGAAATCATTTTTTGGTTGTGATTCTTGGGACTAATCACTAACATTTGCTAATTGGGAGCCAAGGAAAGTTTACTTTCTGTAATGTGTGGGACAGTGCTAAACAAAGAATGTGCCCATGTACTTCATGAATTAGGAATATTTTGTATGACATTTTTATAATGTAATCATGAGAACTTGGAACCTCCATCTTACATTTATATAAGATTATGGTTTTTACTGAGACCAAATTTTCCTGTGTCTGTTTCCATGTGGCACTGTTGGATAAATTATTGGGAGATTTCGTTTTGTTCATGACTTGACCAAGATTTGTATTCAGAGTTATCATGTTTATCTATTAATTATTGTGTTTGTTTTACTCCAGCTTTCACATAATGAAAAACTGCTCTTACTAAAATTTATTTTCATTTCTCTTGCATTTATATTTTAGATGAATTTGTTTGAAAAATTTGTAGGAAGACTGTTACTCATTTCAGAGAGAAAAGCAGTTGCAAAGTGTTTTATGATGGGGCACATGAGTATGGCATGTTTGAAATCTGTTGGTCTAAAGCAAGAGTAACTTGGTCTGATATGGAACTTTGCATGGAAAGTGCCCAGCTTTTAGTGGTGGCTGTTTGTAATTTCTGTTATTGGACTGTGCCTCAGATAGTTGAAATGTGCGGATAAGTGGCCATTAGATAAGTGCTTCACTGTGCAAGGTAAAGCTCTAGGGACAGTGGGAGAAGAGGTAATACTGTACCTTCTGCCTAGAAGCTTTTAAAGTATGGTCTGGGCATTGTGTGAATTGTATTATAGAAAAAAAAATTTTTTTTCTCAAGTAGTGAGTGTAGTTATGTTGTTTGCATTGTATCATTAGCGTTCACGTGTTGGTCTATGAAATGCTTTCTTCCTTGTGTTCTGTAAAAACATTTTTCTAGGTGTGGAGTTTAATCGCGGTGAGAGGCAAAATTTTTAGAGCAGAGCACATTTTCTCAGGAGACCTATTTGTACTACTAGTAATGTGCTGTTTGGCAAGTCTCTGTATGTTTCCTGGTAAATGGGTATTATAATGGTATGATGACTGGATGTAAGTGGCTTTAAACCTTAAGGGTAATTAAAAAAATTGCTTTCTGTCTTCACTTACTTGTCTTACTAGAAATCCCAATGCACATCTACATGTTAAAGGGGTTCATTTATTATATCGACAGAATGGGAAAGTACCTAGAAGAGCAAGGTGTCTAGAGCAGAATTACAGGGTATGGAGATAGTATCTAATCATGTAATTATTAATGACGATTCAAACGAAACTTAATACTAGGTCATCTCATTCCTAAGGGGAGAGTATTTTCACTCGCTTCAAAATATTTTATTTTGAGAAGGATACAAGTATTAAGTGAGTCCACTTTTGACTGTAACTTAGAAAGTACAGTAATAATAAAAACTTGTCCTTTTTTGCTGATAGATGAATACCTCTTCTCTTAGGCTGTTTCGAATGGTGTCCAGTTATCACAGTGGTCAACTTTGACTTCTGACATTGAAATTGAATTATAAGAAATGATACTGAAAAAAAAAAAAAGAAATGATACTGAAAATGAGATAAGATTACCATAAAAGAGCAAGATTATGTTCTGAATGAAGTATTCACTATGAGTATTGATGAAAAAACAGTTACTAAGTGGGATGCATTGGTACAAGCGTATAATCCCAGCTATTTGGGATACTGAGTCAAGAGGATTGCAAATTCAGTGCCAAACTAGACAATTTAATGAGATTCTGTCTCAATAAAGAGGACTGGGGATGTAAGGTAACAGTAAGGAAAATACACTTTTGTTGTGTGGTTTGGTTGGCTTTTGTTTCATTTTGTTTTGTTTTTGCAGTGCTGAGGATTGAGCCTACCAGTGCTTTACTATTGTAATAATTTTCCTGTTACTAGGACACAAAATTTAAAGGATAAGGGGTGTAATTTGGCTCATGATTTTGGGGGTTCAGTTCATAATAGGCTGGCTCTAAGGCAGAAACATGGTGGTAGAAGGACACAGCAATACAAAGCCTTGTAGTTCTTGATGACCTGGAAGCAGAGCAGGGGAACACTGCCAGACAGAAAGGCAGCTGGAACCATATGTAGTGCCTTAAGTGATGCCTCCACAACCCACCCAGGCACAGCCAGAAATGTGCTTTACTAATCTTCTAGGTATTTCTCAATCTAATCAAGTTGACCTACCAAGAGTAATGGTCACAATCACTGAGATACATCCCCAACCTGTTTTATTTTTTGAGACAAGGTTTTACTAAGTTGCCCAGGTTAGCTTCAAACTTGTGATCCCCCTGCCTCAGCCTCCACACACAGTAAGAAATCAGTATGGTCTGAGGTGATTGTACTTTGAGGTAGTAGCCTCACTTAAAACAATTAAGGATTTAGACAGAAGAGTTTTTTTTCCTTTGGGGCAAAAAATAATTTTGTGTTTTACAGTGTTCAGAGGAAAAGAATGAATCAGGAGGATAACTGCAAATTTGAGGCCAACATAGGTGATGGAAAGATTCAGGGCTGGCCTAAACTACATAATAAGATCCTGTCTCAAGGAAAACACAAAACAAAACAAAAAAAAACGAGGAAAACTCTACTTCGAGATGTATTTGATTATTCATTTAAAATATAATAGATGAAATTATGGGCCCCTATTTTACACTAAAGGTAGAGATAAGATTTTAGATATATATGGAGGTTACAGTGTAACTTGCAAAAAAGTGAAATAGTTGATCATTTCATCAGCTGTAGTAAAGATAACTTTTCTTTGTCTTTTTAGACAGGGTCTTGCTATACAGTTCAGGCTGGCCTTGGGCTCACTTTGTAGCCCAGGCTGGTCTCAAACTTGCAAACGATTCTCCTGCCTCAGCCTTCCAAGTGCTGGGATTACAGGAGTGTGCCACCATGCCCGGCTAGTGAAGATAACTTTAAAAAAATTTTATTGGTGTTTTTGAGTGATCATGTAAAGCACATAAAATAAAATTCAAAGGGAAATAGTGAGTAAGTAGCTTTCTGATTTCACTGTCTCCAGCTACCCACTTGGCTTCAGAGGCAATTTCTAATTTATTTTTGCTTAATTCCAGAAACAGAATTATTAATAAATATTTAGTCTAAGATACTAAGGTAATTTATATTGTTAAACATGTATTAGAAAAAAGATTAAAAATAATGTTACACCTAAAGAAGTTAGAAAAAGAAGAGCATATTAAATCTAAGCAGAAGTAAAGAAATAATATATGTTAGAGCAATAGTCAGTGAAATAGAAATTGGGGAAGCAATAGAAAAAATCAACAAAATCAAAACAAAAGATCAAGCAACTCAATACTCCTCTACCCAGACTAAGAAAAGAGAGGTATCACTATCGATCCTATGAACAGTAGAAGGATAGTACAGTAGTATTATGATCAGTGACCTATGTGCCTACAGATATGATAACTTGAATGAATTGGCTAATTCTTTGAAAGATACAATCTGCAGAGTGCATGAGACAAATAGACAATTTTATTTGTAGTATAGAAGTTGCATCTATAATCGATATTCTAAAACAGAAACCACCAAGTCCTCATAGGTTCATTGGTGAGTTCACCAAATGTTAAAGAAATTATCCAGGTTCTTTACAATCTCTTTTAGAACATAGATACAGAGAAAATATGTGATTGATAAGATGATCTAATTGGCAGGCACCCACCAGATAAACATATTACTAGAAAAACGAGATCAATGTCTGTTGTTAATATAGATGCCAAAATCTTTAATGAATTATTAGCAAAAGAATGTCAACAATGGGTGAAAAATGATACACAAGTGAAATTTATCTCAGGTATGCAGGGATAGTTCAACATTAGAGAATTAGTTAAATTAATCCATCACATTCACAGGTTAAGGAAAAAAATTACATGGTTATATCAGTAGATGCTTGTAAGGAATTTGACATAATCCAACACCAGTTCATTATGAAAACTTTTAGCAAACTAGGAATAGAGATGAACTTGCTTAGCTGTAATTATCTGTGAAAACCTACATCATAATTAATGGTGGAAATTACAATCTTTCTTGCTCAAACTAGAAATGAAGGATGCTGCGACCCATGCAGCTCCTGAGGTTCTTGGGGTGAAGGACCACGAGAGGATGAGAAAATAAAGACAGAGACAAAGCTGGAGTCAGGTGGAGCCCTTATCCTCCTGATGGGAGGAAAGGAACTGGCCCCTCAATGTAGGGGTGTTTATTTATACCTTTTAGCAACCTAATGTCATATGACACCCTGTTGTCCTAGCAACCTACCACTCAGACTGCCTTGGGGCAAGGCATTCTCTAGGCTGAAGTAGCATCTTTACATGACTTGCCCTAGGCTCTCTTTGTTCTTGGAATGATCTTGTCTAGATCATGCCCTAAGTCAATTTCCAGCTTCAATGGCTCCCAACATATCCATCTCTTTTGTTTTGTTGTTGCACAGGATGGGTGGTCAGTTGAAGCTGGAGGATCTGTGTTGGGGAGCTCTGAAGAAGATCTTTTTAAGTGCAGTCCAAAGATTTTAAGTCCCTGCGTTCAGTAGTTGAAACCCTGTGTAGTCCATTAATACATAACCGTAGTCAGCTATCAGTGTAGCTGGCAATTGTCAGAAGATGTTAGTGATTTGAGTTTCCTTTATAACATATTACTTTAGCATTGTTTTATATACCTCTAGTAGTTGTACATTTTCTGCAGGATGTTCAAGACCAAGTTAAGGTGAGACCTGTTTTAAAAACAATCAGTTTTTGGTTATTTATCAAGGTCAATTAAATTCCCTCAAGAAATGTCTTGGAACCCTACATAGCACCTCTTTGTTTTTGTCAGTGTCAGCCATTTGGATGAGTCACGACCATTGCTTGACCAAGTTGCTCTCTGTGAAAGCCTGGGAGAATTTTTTCCTGGTGACTCTCCTTGGGCACACCACACATAGACGATCACTTTTCTCTGTGGTCTCATAGTCTCCTTGATCAGAAGACCAGGGACTCACTGAGTATTAGATGTCACAGCAGAGGTTTTTTGATGTCCTGGGTACTCACTGACCTTGGAGGGCTAGGGCCAAAATATTGGCTATCCTTTTAGCCCATCTTTCTCTCCAGTTGTTGGTCTCTAAACCTCAGTTGTTGAACATCCAGAAGAAAAGATTGTTAACAGTACAATGTAGTAGAGGCATTAAGCATAACATTAGCATCTTATCTAAATATTAAACATCTTGGAACATAAAATAGAACCATTATTTTTTAAAACAACTATTGATGTTCTAACATTTGAATACCTGTAGAATGTTAACAGTTATATATTTTATACAGAAAACTAGGAAACAAAATCATACCTAATTGAATTATGATGACTTTTTAACACTTAAATTTGCATTTTTTAAACATTAAGATACCCCCTTTTTGATCAATCATCCCCACCTAATATGTAAAAGCTTTTACCTAACTTGTTGACATTTAGTGGGATGTACATCTCACAAGTTTTGTTACAGGCTGAGGTCTGAATCTGAAACAAAATATTGTCACCATAAACAATCCCTGTTTTACATTTTGGAAAACCTATACATTTAGAAGCATGAATACATAAGCAATTATATTCTGAATGAAGTATTCACTATGAGTATTGATGAAAAAACAGTTACTAAGTGGGATGCATTGGTACAAGCATATAATCCCAGCTATTTGGGATACTGAGTCAAGAGGATTGCAAATTCAGTGCCAAACTAGACAATCATGAGGTTAATAAAATCTATCATAGCTATATGAAACCTTTGTACGAGTACATCTAAATCAAAACCCTTATTGTATTGTTTCTTTTGATGACCAATGTGAACATATTACAATAATATATATCTTTAGTTGGGGTGTCTCCCATAAGGCTATCAAGATTATTGGGGACTCCAATCAATAAACAAGAACTGGTTTAAAATGTTATCAGGCAACTGCTTTCTTATTTATCAAATGGAGTCCTGTCCAACAATCTCCTCCCCACCAAGGAATTTCATTTATTCATATTAATAATTTTTTGATGTCTTATGAAAAACCCAATTATATTGGAATGATCTTGTCTAGATCGTGCCCTAAGTCAATTTCCAGCTTCAATGGCTCCCAAAAGAAGGAAGACTGTCTCCTCTTACCATTGCTTTTCAGCTTATTCTAGATGTTGAAAATACAGTAAGACAAGAAAATACAAGACATGTAGATTGAGTAGGAAGAAATAAAATCATTACAGATGATATTGTGTATGTAGAAAATTCAAAAGAATCAACAAAAATACTTGTAGAACTAATAAACCGTTGTATCAAAGTTGTAAGATACAAAATTTTGTACAAAAGTAAATCGCTTTCCCATATGCCAGCATTGAACAAGTGGAATTTGAAATTAAAAACACAATATTAATAGCATTAACATTCCTCACCAAAATAAATTCTTAGAATATTAATCTAACAAGATCTATGTGAGGAAAAGTTTAAAAAAAGAAACCTCTAATGGAAAAAATCAGGAGAGATAAATAGAAAACTATTCATGTTCTTCAAAAAGAAGACTCATCTAGCGATCAGTTCTTTTCATTTTTTTTTTTTTTTTTTTTTTTTGCGGCACCGGGCATTGAACTCACAACCTCGCGCCTGCCAGAGCAGGCGCTTAAGGCACTGAGCCAAATTCCCAGCCCTGGTTTTTTTGAGGTAGGGTCGCACTATGTAGCTCAGGCTGACCTTGCGCTCGCGTTGCAGCCCAGGCCGGCCTCAAACTCACAACACTCCGCCTACCTCAGCCTCCCGAGTGCTGGGATTAAAGGCGTGCACCACCACGCCCGGCAGTTCTTTTCATTTTGATCTGTAGACTCAATTCAGTCTCAGTCAAAATCTTATTAGGTTGTTTTATAGATACCAACAAATTGATTCTAGAAAGTTTTCATGGTTAGGCAGAAGACCTAGAACAGACGATACGGTATTGAAGGAGAACAAAATTGAAGAACTGACTACTATTTTAAGATGTAATATAAATCTACTGTGATAAAGATAATGTGATACTATTGAAACAACAGATTAATCAATGAAATAGAATAGAGCTCAGACATTTGCCCACAAATATAGTTAGCTGATCCTTGACAGAGAAGTAGAGGCAAGACAAGCTAAGGAGAAAGTCTTATCAAAAAATGTTCTTGGAATATCCTGACATTCATATGCAGAAAACAAATCTAGACACAGACCTTACTGCATTAACCAAAGTTAACTCTAAATTGTGTCACAGAGCTAACAGTAAAACACAAAGCTGTACAACTCCTAAAAGATAACTCAGGAGAAAATCTAGATCATATTGGACTTGACAATACCTTTATGTAGATAACTTTACCAAAGGTATGAATCATAAAAGAAAAAGTGA
This sequence comes from Dasyprocta punctata, assembly GCA_004363535.1. Lineage (NCBI taxonomy): Eukaryota > Metazoa > Chordata > Mammalia > Rodentia > Dasyproctidae > Dasyprocta > Dasyprocta punctata. Next base: position 21,495 of record RJWM01005006.1, on the reverse strand, counting down.
TAAACTGCGCTTCATTAAAACTAACAGCCTCTTCTCTCAACACTGTCAAGAATAAAAAGACAAACCACAGTTTTGGGGGACAATACATGCCAAAAAATACCTATAATAATAGATTTATTTAAAATGCAAAGAACTCTTGAAACTCAGCAGTAAGACTATAAACAGCCTGATTAAAAAATGGGCCAAAGACCAGGCACGCCTGTAAAACCAGCACTCAGAAGACTGAGGCAGGAAGATCTCTATGAGTTTGAGGCCAGTCTGAGCTACATAGGGAGTTCAAGGCCAGCCTGAACTGCATAGTGAGACCCTGTCCCAAAAAAAGAAAGCATGGGGGGAGGAAACTTTAATAGACTTCTCATCAAAGAAGATATACAGATGGCAGATAAGCATGTGATAAAATACTCCATCTACCCCATATTCCATCAGGCAAATGCAAATTAAAATAACAGTGAGATACCACTTCAAAATCCAGAACACAGATGTTGCCAATTGCTGTCCAAGATGTGAAACAATAGAAATTAATTGCTGGTGAGAATGCAAAATTACATAGCCCCTTTGAAAGACAGACTGGCAGTTTCTTACAGTTCTAAAGGTACTCTTAACCGTTCAGTTCAGCAGCTACACTCCTCAACATACATCGAAATGAATTGAAAATGTATGTCCATATAAAAACTTGCACAAATGTTTGTAATAGCTTTATCATAATTGCCAAAACTTGGAAGCGACTGAAAAATAACCTTCAGTAAGTAGGTTAATGGATAAATTTTATTAATTAATTAATTTATTTATTGGTCCCGGGGATCGAACTCAACCTTGCGCCTGCCAGGCAGGTGCTTATGCCACTGAGCTAAATCCCAGCCCTATTTTTTGAGACAGGATCTCACTATGCAGTTCAGGCTGGCCTTGAACTCACTTTGTAGTCCAGTCTGGTCTCAAACTCCCAAGGTCCTCCTGCCTCAGACTGCAGAGTGCTGGGATTAAAGGCACGCACCAATACACTCGACTTACAAATTATATTTAGACAATGAAATATTACTCAGACCTAGAAAAAAGTGAGATGTCAGTCTATGAAAAAACATAGAAGAACATTAAATTCCTATTACTAATTAAAAGAAGCTAGTCTAAAAAGGCTGCATATTATTTCAATAATATGACATCCTGAAAAAACCAAACTATGGACAGTGAAAAAGATTAGTGGCTGCCACAAGTTGTTATCAGGGGCAAATATGTAAGTAGAGAACAGGATTTTTAGAACAGTCTAATTAGTATTCTATGATGAGTACATTTTTTTTTTTTTTTTTTTTTTTTTTTTTTTTTTTTTTTTTTTTTTTTTTTTTTTGAGGCAGGGTCGCACTATGTAGCTCAGGCTGGCCTTGTGCTCGCGTTGTAGCCCAAGCCGGCCTCGAACCCACAGCGCTCCGCCTACCTCAGCCTCCCGAGTGCTGGGATTAAAGGTGTGCGCCACCACGCCCGGCATGAGTACGTCTTTATATATGGTAAAGTGTGTAGACTATACAAGACCAAGAATGAGCCTTGTGAGGTTTGAAAATAATGTGTTGATACAGGTTCAATGATGGCAATCTTGTGTGGGATATTGATATTGCAGGAGGTTGTACATGTATGGGGATGGGGCATTTGGGAAGCTTCTGTCTTTTTGCTCAGTTTTGCCATGAACTTAAAGCTACTCTAGTAACATAAATTTTATTAATTAAAAAAAAAAAACAACAAAAACAAGCACAGTTGCCTGTAATAATCCTAGCTACTTGGGAGACTGAAGCAAGGCCAGTCTAGGCTACATAGTGAGATCTTCATCCAGAAAAGAAAAAAGAAAAGGAAAGAAAAGAAACAAAACACATACACACCTCAGTAGAAAAAATGTGAAAGAATATCACACAATTTCTTTGTGGCTTACTAATCCCATCTTGCATTGCCTAACTTTATAGTAGGTAATAAATATTTGTTAAAGTGAATTGAATTTTGTTTTATGATGTGTATTCCATTCCCTTGAAAACTTAGAGTTTTAAATTTTTACTTTGAGACTTGATTTTGCTGTGTAGCCCAGGCTGGCCTTGACCTCACTATGCAGTCCAGGCTAGTCTTGAGCTTGCAGTGATCCTCTTGCCTCAGTCTTCCAAGTGCTGGGATTACAGGCATGTATGTGCCAGTGTGCTCAGCAAAAGTTTAGTTTTCTACAAACCTTGCATGTCACTAAAGTGAACTATTGATAAGCTGAGTACATAGCCAAGTTGTAACACATGAAAATCACATTTTAAAAATTCAGCAACTTGATTAAAATAAATACAGATTAGCAGTATAACTTATATCAAGAATTCTTAGTTATTTAATGCATCTGGGCATGGGAGTATATACTTGTGATACTGGCTTTCAAGAGACTGAGACAGGAGAATGTTCATGAGTTCAAAGTCAGCATAGGCTACATAGTGAGACCCTGTCTCAAAAAAAAAAAAAAAACTTAGTTATTTGACAATTTTATATTTGTGTATCTCTTGTGAAATCATTTTAAGTATTGTGTCACTTCAGTTTCTCTTTCTACACATAGAACTAATGATCTGTTGTAAGTTGTGTAATTAGCTGATGTTCACAAGGACTGTCAGCTCTAGATAATGTAAACAGTGTAATTAAAAATTTTAGAAGAAATATGGAAAATGAGTTACATTTTAAAAGTTAAAGAATGGAAGCCGGGCGTGGTGGCGCATGCCTTTAATCCTAGCACTCGGGAGGCTGAGGCAGGAGGGTCGTTGTGAGTTCAAGAAAAGAAAATAGATACAATTCTATTATAGAACTTGTGCTATTATAATTTAAAAAACTGGTTGATACTAGTGTCATATTTTTTTTTTTCGGTTAATAAAATCCAGCATGTTCAAGACAGATTTTTGTAAGAAGTCACCTATGAACTGGGGGGAAGCATACTGTGTGAGAAGACAAATTTACATGTGCAGCCCGTGCCACACCCCTGCCACGTGCCTGCAAAAATCTTTGCTGATTTTGAAGTTCAGAGAGTTCACTCTAGAAATGAGTAGATGTTTCAGAAAAGTGACTTTTTGGAGGTGTCTTACAAGTAGAATTTTGCAGGATAAGTAAAGAATTCTAGAAAAAGGAGTGGAAAGGGAAGAAGAGGATAAGCAGGACATCTCAAAGGTGTCAGATTCAGTACAGGCAAGCGAGTCCTAGTGCTGCAGCGGGGCACAGAGTATGGTCATCAGTGTCATACTAAGGCATTCCCAAATTATTCTTTATCCTCATAGGGCAAAAGAGTCCTTTCAAGGACCCACACAGAGTGTGTTGTCATTGGATTGGCCTTTGTGATTCTTCATCAGAATGGAGGATGGCTTTGAGGAAATACTAGAGTTTGGGTGATCCAGTACCAAGGCAATTGTACAGATGCAGGAAAACAGGCTTTTAAACCAGGGCTTATAACCTAGTGTTCACTAATCATGCATCTCTGTATAGCATTCAGTGGGTCTATGAACTTAGTGAAAAAGATTCGTTTTTACTAACCTCTACCTGAAATGAAACATTTCTTCTTCCTGTTATGAAGGAAACAAACCCTGGTAGCAATAGTACTTGTAGCTTTTTTTTTTTTTTTGAGACAAGGTCTTGCTATGTAGTTCAGGCTGACCCTGAACTTGCAACAGTCCTCCTGCCTCAGCCTCCTTAGTACTGGGATTACAGGTATGTGCCAACATAGCCAGCTGTGTTTTGGTTTTTCGATAGTAGGAATCAGGTATTTTCATATCACATTAAAGTTGTCGCAGGTATTTGAAAATAGTGCTAATAACACTCATCTTTAATTTGAAATTATGGTAGTTTTAAGATCTGCTAGATCTTGTATTAATTGATAAAGGGGCACATACAGTGTCAACAAGTCACTTTTTATTATGATAATTGTTTTTAATAAAATTCGTTTCCATTTACACATAAACACTTGTTCTTTTTTTTTTTTAGAGGGTGTCTTTTTGAAACAGGGTGTCACTGCAGTTCAGGCTGGTCTTGACTTCACTTTGTAGCCCAGACTGGCCTCAAACTTGCAGTTATCCTCCTGCCTCAGCCTCCCAGGTGCTGGGATTACAGGCATGTGCCCCCAAACCTGGCACATTAAAACACGTGTATTTTAAACTAAAACATTATTTTAAATCCAGGTTCCAGACTACTAAAGGGGTTATGACACAAAAAATGGTAATAACCTCAGGTAAAGTGAAACAGTAGAGCTTCCAGAATATTCAGGTACTATGTCACTTTCAGCAAGTCTCACTAACAAGTTTGTGCCACGCAGAGCAAAGGAGTCATAAAATGTCTTCTATTCTTAAATTTCTATTCTTTTTTTCCCTCTTCAAACCAGTAACTTCCATGGCCTTCCTCATCTCACTAAAACATAACTTATACCATTTCCCCCAATTCCTTAAGTCAAAAAACTGAGTTCTCTGTGACATCTGTTTGTCTAGGAAAAATAAACTTTTTCCTCTGCTTTCACATCAGAGTCAACATAGAAAAACTCTGATAGCAGATGTGTGAAGATTTCTTCTCACCAGTGAATAAGCAGTCAGTTTTATAATGGGCACCCACAGGGCATCCTCTAATCCAATTCATTTTGGTACCATCTACTTGGAGGTGCCATCAGATCACACAGCATAGGTCTCAGCCCTCAAAACTGTCCTTCCAGCCTCACTTTAGGTGTCAGATACAATCCCTAGGTTTTCTTTTCTTTTTCTTAAACTGGTGTCAGGTGTATTATACCCAGAGTTTTTTGCATGCTGATCATGTGCTCTACTACCCTTAGATACACCTATAGTCTCTCCCAGGTTGCTTTACTCATGCTTTTGACTAACTGGCAATGTAAATCATGGTTTCTACAGCCTTATCATTGTGCCCAATTAACTGGCTCAAGTGACTCATGGTACTCAGGGAAATGCTTATGTTTATCCATGCTTTATAAAGGGTATTACAGAAGGTCCAGGGCCCAGGATTTAGCTCAGCAGCATAAGCGCCTGCCTGGCAAGCACGAGGTTGTAGTTTGATCCCTGGTACCAAAAAAAGAGAAAAGATCCAAAAGAAGAACTGCATTGTGTGACATAAAGGGAATGGGTATTGAATTTCTATGACCTTTCCTGGTGTGCCACTCTCTAGGAAGCTCCATGTAGTTGGCTACCTGGAAACTATCTAAACCCTGTGCTTTTGGGATGTTTCAGCGACATATTGCATAAGCAGGATGAAAACACTGACAGCCATGTCGAAATATGATTGTATGTTCTAGTGCTATCAGTGGGTGAGGAAAACCAGCAAGACTTGTTTTCTTCAGCATTCTTCTTGGCTTGTTTGTCCGGCATTTCTCCCTCCAGGGTATGGGGCAAGGTCCGTCTAGTATGAAGACAGTCTGATGAACTACTACTATCCCAGCAGGGTAGGTGAGGGAATTTCTCTGTGGCTCATTAAAGGCAGAAAGATGAGGGAAGATTAGAGTTTTTATGATCTATCTTGAGAAATTTTAGTTTCTGTGGCTTTCCTTGGATGGTAGTTATGAACCAAGTAACCATAGACAAGAAAACAAAATACTTACATCATGATACGGCAGCATTTCTTATCCACCTGTGTGTCTGGGTATATATGTATTTACTTGTGATGCCCAGTCCTGTTCATCTTATTTTGAGGCAGGGTCTAGTTGAGTCACCCTGACTCCTTTTAAACCTATGGCTCTCCCACTTTAGCCTTTTGAGTGGTTTGGGTTAGTCATGTGCTGCCTTACTGTCTACATCTCTCTTCTCTGTCATGAAGTCCTAAGCTTTGTGAATCTGTGCCATTTTATCTCTACTGTCTACCTAATTGGGGGCAACCTGCAAATTTCTAATAGGTATTCCTATTTCTGTTCTTGATCAGTTGCAGTCTCTTATCTGCATAACAGGCAGGGTGGCCCTTTTGGTAAAGAAGAGGATCTTGCTGGTTGAAACCCGTTCTGATGGCTTTCTTTGTATTCTGGATTAAATTCTGTCTTAGCCTACAAAGTGCTGTGTGAATTGGTCCCTGCTTGCCTCTCAAAATTCATCTTAGGATCTGAGGACAGCGTGACTGTGACATGTGTTACACTACTGATCGTCGGTGTTAATTCAGCTGATCTGGCTGGCGCCTTTCTCATAGCTCTGTGTGTCCTCCTAGAGCTGTGTGCTTGGTGGAAAAGGATGACTTTCCCCAGTAGAGGAGGACTGTTCTTCAGTGTCAGGTATAGAGTAACCGCTCCCCTGATAGAACCTCCAAAACAAGATCTTGTATCCCTTATCCTCTTGATCCACTAAGCTTCAGCCACACTGGCACACTGGCTTTTTTTTTTTTTTTCTTTTTACTGTTCCTGTAAACATACCACCATACTTACTGCCTTTAAGATCTTCACGTTTGCTGTTCCCTGCTTCAGAATTAGCAAATCTTTTCTGTAAGTTGTTTTCATAATGTCATCCAGATTTCTGCTTTATTAGTGTCCCGTCACCCTCCATCTAATCACTCTTAGGTCATCTTATTCCATCTATTTATCTGCGTAGTACTTACCATCAGCTGCTGTTTTCTTTGGCTAGAATGTAAGATCTATTAGAGCAAGAATATTGTCTCCCTTGTTTCACTGTTAAAGTACTTAATATGCATCCTGTAGAACATCCTTTAGGATTTTAAGTGGTTATCGATAGCCAGAAATGTAGAGAAGGAAGCAGTGACTTTATAAACTATGTATGACACCATACTTTTTGTCCACAGGATGCTCATAGCATTTTATGGGATATACTGTAACCAAAGTCAGCTATAATGGTATGGCTAAATCTTAGAAGTAGGCTATATGTCCATGAACAGATGAATGGTTGGGTTGGGGATTTAGCACAGCTGTTCAAGCGCTTGCTTGGTAAGTGCAAGATTGTGAGTTCGATCCCTGGTACCAAAACAAAAAACAAAAAACAGATGAGTGGTTAAAGAAAATGTGGTATTTATACATAGTAGAGTACTGCTATGCCATAAAGAACAATAAACTTGAGGCATTTGTAGGTAAATGAACGCACCTTAACGCCATAATGTTATGTGGAATACCGCAGACAATCTTATATATTAGACAGTTTCTCTTATATGAGAAACCTAAAATATAAATAAAGAACAAAATAAAAGATAATAAGAAGTAGGGAGATCTTTTATAAATGGGAACGGGAACAAGAGATAGAGGAGGGTAGAGAAAGAAGGGAAAAAGGATTAAAAAACAGAAGAAAAAAATGGAATAGAGCTTTTCCGAATGGGAAGGGTATCAAGCATTGGAGGGAGCAGGGAGGGTGGAACTGGAAGGGGACAAAAAAGAATTAAGATCTATTACATACATGTACAGATTCCCCACAATAAATGTAATCATTGTGTACTGTAAACACATACTAATAAAAAATAAAACCAAAAAGTCAGCTATAATGGAATGAGCATTTTAAGGGTGTCATGCAAAGCAGGATAAAGAAAAAAGAGTGTCTAGGAGACGCACGTATGTGGGCAGTTGGTCCAGTTAGGCACTTCTTAACCTACCCAGATGATCACGATTCTAGAAAAGGCTAGGATAGAAACTCAGTAACTGGGCCGGGGATTTAGCTCAGTGGCACAAGAGCCTGTTTAGCAAGCATGTGAGTACCAAAAAAAAAAAAAAAAAAAAGGAAACTCAGTAATTGTACACCAAGTAACTGCCAGGAGTTGAAAAGCACAAAATGAAGCAGTTGTCAGAGGATCAACCAACCAGTAAGTATCCAGGAGAATTAAAAAAAATTGAAAGAAATAAATAAATGGGAGAAAGAATTGCCCAGGATTTAGAGGGAGACAGAGGGAAACAAAGTGGTGGCGGCGAACCACCCCCCAAATGGAGTCACCTTTAACTGCTTTTGTTTTTATGCAGCTTATCCTGATAGGAACCAACCTCAGAGTTTTCTGGGTCTTGGGTGGTAATGAGAAGCAGCTGGTGGATTGTGTAGGCATGGGAGGAAGGAAGGGACAGGAGTGAGGGGGTGTAACAGATACATTTCTGATGTGGAAACAGCATTTGTTTGGCAGAGACTTAGTTGTTATTAGATCTATCACAGATCATTGAGGTCATTTAGTCCATTGTCTTCCAAATTTTTCAGAGAAAGGAGCTTTTAAGTTGTTTTTGCACTGTAAGTCCCACATTGCACAAATGTTTTTTTCTCAAACCTTCAATTATTAATAATTTCCCTCCATTTAAAACTAAAGATTGCAATTGGAGCAGCATATGCTATCCATAGCAAATTGATTTAAATTGAACTAAAAGACAAAAAACAAGGCAAAGCAAAAGTCCTACAGTTTTAGCTATGGCATTTGGAGTTAAGCGGTTTAGATTTTTAAGTATTCGAAATGGCGGAGACCTTCAGTTTTAGGCCTAAATTTATTTCTGAGGCCCTGTGTCTTCAAATCTTTCTGTCACTTAGGTGCTGTGGAGTTTTGCTTAGGTCACTATCAGCAAAATGGGTGTAATAGTGCTATCTGCTTCTGGGAGTTACTCTGAGGATCACTTGATAATAGTCTTCAAGCACTTGGCAAGTATTCAGTTTTATATTGTTATTTAGAGCTGTGCAGTTCATGGTCTCAGAATTGTCTTGTACATTGAAGATTCAAGGTTTGATCTTTGTATCTTTTAAGCATTGATTTCTTAAAAATAAAAAAGAGAGTTGAGCAAAATATGTGCTATAATGGTGGTTGTGGATGGAGGGGGAATTAAAGGGCTGGCAGATTTTGTGGTTTTTTGTTGTTGGTTTCAGCTGTACCGAGGACCCAGTCTTGGACTGTGTGTGCTAGGCAATCACTTTACTCCCCCTCTGAGCTGGCAGTTTTAAAGCTTCCAGACCGTATAAAAAACAGCTGTTCTGCTTTCTCTGCGCACAGGGTGTGAGAAAGTGGGTTACTGATACTCAGTAATGAGTTGCTGCTGCTGTTCTAGGAGTCACCTTATGTGGAAGGAGAGAGAAGGAATAAAATTAGCATATTAGCAAAATTTTTAAAAGTGATTTCTGATCTTTTTGTTTTTTTTTGGTACCAGGGATTGAATGCCCACCCTCATGCTTACCAGGCAAGTGCTTGAGCTACTGAGCTAAATCCCCGGCATGATTTCTGATCTTTTTTTTTTTTTTTTTTTTGGTGGCACCAGGGATTGAACTCACAACCTCACACCTGCCAGGGCAGGCGCTTAAGCCACTGAGCCAAACTCCTGGCCCTAGTTTTTTGAGGCAGGGTCGCACTATGTAGCTCAGTCCAGTCTTGCGCTCGCGTTGTAGCCCAAGCCGGCCTTGAACTCACAACACTCCTCCTACCTCAGCCTCCCGAGTGCTGGGATTAAAGTGATTTCTGATCTTAAGTGTCTTTCATATATTCATTTTCTATTACAATATATTTCACATTTGTCATAATTAGGATCAATATAAGATGAATGTACATAAATAAATAAAACATTTCCTTGTTAGACATCGGTGTATTAATTTTGTGTTTGGATTCTGAAATTTGGAGGTTGATTTGTTGCTCCTTACTACTCTGCCATCTTCCTAGAAATCCGGGTATGTTATTTCAACACAGGAAGAGGAGTATTTCTCTTGGAAGTTATGGTTTAGTCTTATTGATGAATTTTAGAAAAAATATGAGTCTATCTCTTAAGTACCGAAGTGAGCTTTTGCCTCTTCCTGCCTCCTTTTATTTCTTCCAGTCTTGTCTTACCATCACCAGTTTGTTTTCATGTGATGCTTTTGCTAGAGAATTAATAAAATAATTATTTGACAGAAACAGTGGTGTTATTCCTTTTTTTTTTTTTTTTTTTTTTTTGGTGGCACCGGGGATCGAACTCACAACCTCGCGCCTGCCAGACAGGTGCTTAAGCCACTGAGCCAAACTCCTGGCCCTGGTGATACTGTTCTTAATAAAATGATACTTGAGCAGGTATAGGACCTTAGATTTAGTGTGTGTAGAAGGAAATATGGGGCAAAAGAGCTGAAAAATATGCTATAGTTGGTAGTGCAGTTTTAAACTTTGTATAATGAACGCATAGTTACCATCTGTACCTTTGGTTCAGTCTTTTAGAGAATCATTCTTTGGTCTTCTGTGATACTTTTATAGCCAGTATAAAACTATGGTAAATCCCCATGCTTTTCTGATTTTTGCAATTAAAATAGTATAAACTACTCACAGCATCTGTCTTAATTACTTTTCACTCGTTGCTGAGACAAAATACCTGACGCCAAAAATTAGGGAAGGAAAGGTTTATTGCTTACATTTCTCGGGGGTTTCAGTCCATACTTAGTTGGCTCCAAGGCAGCATAATGTGGTGGGGCAGCCATTCATGGCAGCTGCAAACAGCAAGGCACACTGTCAAAAGAGAGAGAAAGGAAGACACGCCTTCCTTACACTATATGTCAGCTCCATCCCTGGGCAGGTGTAGTATTCATATCACCAATCCCAGTGCTAGACAACAAACCAATCACGAATGCCATACTCAGCCCAGTCCATATTGCATGAGGCCTTGGGGGGGACATAGGATCAAACTAATGCAGCATCCAATAAACCGGCATTGAAGTGAGCTGATAATGTCGGGTATTCATGTGTCCTGAGTGAGCTTCCAGAGCCAGAGACCTGGGATCTGGCTCTGGCCCCGTGTCTTGTAGACTGGAAATCTTGGGCAGGTTATTTAATTACTGTTTCTTTCTGTCTTCCTTTGTAAGATGGAAATTTAAAAAATCTAATGTAATTAGATATTGTTTATATATTACATAATTCTAACATTATTAAAAATGTATCATCTTAATTATGTTCATAGGTTTTTTAAAAGTCACCTATTAAGTGTTCATTTGGTACGAACAGTTCTAAATAGTATGATCAGATGCCTGGCTTCTCAGTGAGTTATTTACATTTACTCTTGGTGAAATCCTAAAAGAGGGCTAATTAAAATCTAATTATTTAATAGAAATGTTTTAAAAATAGGTGTAAAGTAGGCTATCAAAAATGAGATACTACAGTTCTTTGGAACAATATCATTGAAATAGGTAAAAATGATTTATAAATATGTAAAGGATTTTAAAGGATATAATTTTACGTAAAACAAATGTGTATTTAATAATTGTTTTCCAAAGTATTTTAACATGTTTCCTCCAGTTTATATATACATATATATATATGAATTTACTTTTTCAGTATTTTAATAAAGTAAAAATTCAGAAATTTAAGTCATAATTCTTAATGAACAGGTCTTGAACACTGAGAAAATTGGTTTGAATTTTCTTTTTTCTTTTTTTTCTTTTTGGTACCAGGGATTGAACTCAGCCTTGTGCCTGCCAGGCAGGTGCTTATGCCACTGAACTAAATCCCCAGCCCTATTTTTTGAGACAGGGTCTCACTGTGCAGTTCAGACTGGCCTTGAACTCACTTTGTAGCCCAGGTCTCTTAAAGGCAAATTAGCTATTAAGCCCCAATAACTCAATGGCATTTCCAAAGTTCAAACTTCGAGCACATGTAACTTTGGGGGACCACCTGATTTCAATTTTTTTGGATAAATATTTGTTGGATCATATGATAACTCTCTTTTTAATTTTTTGAGACACTTTCATACTACTTTTAAACAGCAGCTGCACCATTTTACACTCTAACCTTTACTATACACACAGTGATCCTCCTGCCTCAATCTCCTGAGTGCTGGGATTAAAGGCTTGCACCACCACGCCTGATTGAAACACTTTGTTTTTTTTTGGTACCGGGGATCAAACTCACAGCCTCATGCCTGCCAGGCAGGCGCTTAGGCCACTGAGCTACATCCCCAGCTGATTTTTCAGTATTTCTCTGTATTTGACTGCATAATGTTCCTTTTATTGCAGCAGAATGGGCACCCTTCAGTATTGTTTGAACTGTTACTTTTTAATTAGATCTTTGCTTGAGATTTTTAGAATGTCTTTACCAGTTATAATGAAGACTGTAGTTCACTTTTTTTTTTTTTTTGTGGCACCAGGGATTGGACTCACAACCTCACGCCTGCCAGGCAGGCAGGCAGGCAGGCGCTTAAGCCACTGAGCCAAACTCCTGACCCTAGTTTTTTGAGGCAGTGTCGCACTATGTAGCTCAGGCTGGCCTTGTGCTCACCTTGTAGCCTAAGCTGGCCTTGAACTCACAATGCTCCTCCTACCTCAGCCTCCCGAGTGTTGAAATTAAAGGTGTGTGCCACCACGCCTGGCTTGTAGTTCATGTTAGTATATTAATCTTCAGTCAATTTTGCCTATAAGTTTTGCACATTTGGAAGTTTTGTTCTCTGCTTTTTAGTGCAAACTCTAATGGCAGGGTGCCAAAGGCAAGACTAGACCAAAAGCTATTATCAGAATATGAAATACATTACAGCAAAAATTGGCCAGAATGTGGAGAAATCCTAACATTGTATAGTAAAGGTGAGAGTGTAAAATGGTGCAGCTGCTGTTTAAAAGTAGTATGAAAGTGTTTCAAAAAATTAAAAAGAGAGTTATCATATGATCCAACAAATATTTATCCAAAAAAATTGAAATCAGGTGGTCCCCCAAAGTTACATGTGCTCGAAGTTTGAACTTTGGAAATGCCATTGAGTTATTGGGGCTTAACAGCTAATTTGCCTTGAAGAGATGGGCTCTGATTTGAAGAGGCAGGTCACTGGTTTATTTGCTTTCCTAGCTGCAATCTCTGTTTCCCTTCTGGCATGCTGTGAGCAGTTCTCTACCAGGCCCTTCTGCATGCCATCCTGCCTTGGGCCAGCTGACTACTGACTGAAATGTAAGCCAAGGAAACCTTTTCTTTAGGTTGTGGGTGTCGGGTGTCTTGTTCCAGTGACTGAGAGAATTGACTAAGACAACATAAAGTGGAATATTATTCAGCTTTAAGAAGAAAATTTTGCCATATTATGACAACATGGTTGAACTTGGAAGACATTATGTTACGTGAAATACGCTATTACAGTGAAACTATGATTTCACTTGTATGAGGAATCTAAAATAGTCAGACTGTTGTAGAGACCATGATAGTGATTGCCAGGGCTGGGGTTGAGGGAGGAAATGGGGAGTTGTTATTCACTGGGTATAAAGTTTTCATTGTGCAAGATGTTACAGTTCTAGAGATCTGAACAGCTCTTGCTAGAGGTTAGCAATAGAACTGTGTTGTAAGCTTAAAATTTGTTCGGAAGATAGATCTCAGTTTAAGTGTTCTTACTGTGATAAAATGGAAAAATAGTTATGTTATAGCTTTATCTTGATGTTGCCCCGAAGCCTTATGTGGTTGTAGGTGAGGCTTTTCAAAGGTGGCTGGGTTTAGGGTGTGTGCTGCTGGGATGAAGGATATGGTTCTGGGAGTGATTTATCGTGGGATGCTAGGATTAAGGCTACTCAACCCTGCGTGTGAGTGCTACCTGGGTAACCTGGTTAAGATATAAGGGACAGAAAGAGGGTTGCTGCTTATCACTTAGCGCTTGCTCCTTAACTGCTTTGCTGCCTTCTGCCTGCTGTAAACTTTTTCTGCTCTGCAGTGCCCCTCTGCCATGCCACCCTGCCTTAGATCCAGCCAGCTATGAAACAAAACCTCTGCTAACTCTGATCCAATTAAAGCTTTCTTCCTTTATTTTGGGGTGTTGAATATTTTGTCTCGGCAACAAGAAAGGTAACTAAGACACAGAATTTTAAGAGTTTGAGAGAATGTGCATAATTCTATGTATCTTTTATTTTTGATTAATATGTGTTAATTCTACCTGATCATGGGGTCTAGTGTGGTATTTCCATACATGTGTACATGAGCCGATAAATTCTATCACCCTTTTTCACACTCTTCCCACCTTTCCTAACCTCTGTTAAATCACTGTTCTACATTCACATGGAGTTTCTTTAGCTTCCACATGGGAGAACATGTGATGCTTGTCTTTCTGTCTAGGTTATTTCACTTAAAAAATGTTCTCTAGCTTTATGCATTTTGCTGCAAATGACAGAATTTTACTCTTCTTTATGGCTGAATAATATTTTGTTGTGTATATGTGTGCCACGTTTTCTTTATTCTGTTAACAAGCACCCAGGCTGATTCTGTATCTTAACTATATGAGTGGTGGTGCAATAAACATACAGGTACAGTGTCTTTTTGATATGCTGACTTCATTTCCTTTGGATATATAACCAAGAACTGGGATAGCTGGATTATATAGTAGTTCAATTTTTGTTTCTTTTTAGAAATCTCCATGCTTTTCTTTAAAATGGTTGTACTAATATTCATTCCCACCAACAGTGTACAAGTTCTGTTTTTCTCTACATTTTCCCCAGTATTTATTGTTTTTACTATTTTTTGTTATTATTGTTTTATAATAGCCATTTTTACTTTTTATCTAGGTATTATGATACTTTGGTCCTACTGTTTCCTCTTTGAGGCTTTGAAGATCCATGAACTTGTAATTTTTATAATTTTGTTCAGGCACAGATTAGAAGTTCCTGTGATAGGAACCCTGGTGGGGCAGGAGTGAGTCACTAGATCTAATGAAGTAACTAACTTTACACACAATACATAGTGAATTATGTTTTCTTCCCAACAATTGTATCACTGTTCTAAAATTACTTTGTTACAATTTTTAGGGAAAATTAAATACTGTCGTGTTATGTCTAAGTTTAGAGATTTGTCAAAGTCTGAGAAGTACCCTTTAGACTGCTTGGAGCCCACTGTACTCAGCAAATATTTGTTAACTGATTGGTATCTCTATAACGTAAAGAACAACTACTGTATTTCTCATACATAATGAAGCATAGTGATTCTTTGCTTTGACATTTAATTGAGGATTCTGCATTAAAGGAAATTATCCTTTAATTTATGAGAATTTGGCTTTTTCATTCTCTGTCATCTGAAGGGTTATACTTAGACTCTCATTTCTTTAAATGTCTCAGCTTTTATCATGGGCCTCTTCCTGAAGTTTGCTTGCCTACTCCTCCAGGTACTTAGGCATTTTGGGCAGGTTTTTATTTGTAATAGTGTTCTCCCAGTTTGCAAAGAAAACCTGTTCAACTTTAGAGCAGAAAATTGACTTTATAGTTTTTAAACTTTTTAAAATCATCCATTCATACTTTTTAAATGATTGCTTTATTCAGATATATTTGAAATACCATATAATTCATTCAGTGAAAGTGTACTACTCTCTCATTTTAGCATGTTCACAGACCTACGCACCCATCACCACAATGAATTTTATAACTTTTCATCAGTTTCATAACAAATCTCCATACCTTTTAGTAGTTATTTTCCCCAATCCCTCCAGTCTGGGACAGGGCCTTACTATGCAGTTCTGACTGGCTTTGAATTCATTGTGAGTTGGAGGTGGGCCTCGAACTCATGGTGATCCTCCTGCCTCAGCCTCCTGAGTGCTGAGATTTCAGGCATATGCCACCATGCAAGTCTCAGTTTTCAAACTAATGAGTGGTTTTTTAGGATTCTTACAAGGTGACCAATGAGTTATTTTTAGTTTTAATAAATTTGTAGATTTAAAAAATTTGATATTTCCGTGCATTATTCTCACATTGGCTGGTGGAAGTCTCTTCATATAGTTCCTGTATCCTCTTGATATGACCTTAGTAGTCTTTGGTAGTGTTCTTGTTTTTCAGTGTTATGATATAGACCTAAATGTACCCCAAAAGTCTTGTGTTCAGAAGTGGGTCTTTTGGAAGGTGCTTGGATTTAGGAATCTTTGTACTTACCAGTGGAGTAACCTGTTAGTAGTCATAGATGAAAGTGCTTTTAGGAGGTGGGGGCAAGTTGGAGAAAGTGTGTCACTGCATGTAGGCCTTTGGAAGGTATATCTTTTGCTGGGGATTTTCCCTTTCTACTTACTGGGTGCCACAGTTATTGAGCAGCTTTCCTCTGTCATGCCCTTCCACTGTGCTGTTGATGTTTTGAGCCAAATAACTATGGACTGAAGTTGTGAGCTAAAACAAACCTTCCTTTCTTAACTATGTTGTGGATGTCAGGAATTTTGTCTCAACAGTGTGAAGCATACTAATACACTTGGTGTGATAGACTATCCCAGGGTCATCTTGTAACTGTCCTGGAGTCAATCAGTTTCTTACAGAACTTTGGTTGTTTATAGTAAGAGAGAGTATTTAGGGACCACAATCTTGGTTCCAGGGTTATTCATTGCTTCTTGGCTCCAGGAAAAAAGTAAAAAAAAATTTTTTTTCTTTTCAAGTGCATAGGCACTGTGCTTGGCACTTGGAGAAAAAGATATGGTCCTTGTCTTGTTAGTAACTGAAGTAGAACATCATGCATACTAAAATATTTGGGTTTTGGTATGTTGACTCTTGTCATGTAGACAGGGAAGGGAGGCATCAAGGAAGGTTTCTTCAGGGCACTTGACCTCAGCTTAGAGAAATAAGGTGAAGGGAACCACCTTTTGGGAAGAGCCCATTTAGGTCGTACATAGGGTATACTTTTTTGTTTTTGTGTGTGTAAGCTGATCAGTGTGACTCAATTTTCTCATCTATAATTTTATGATATTAGAATACATTTTGCTTCTCTTCAGGTCTTTTCTGTCACTAATGTTACAGTAATGATTTTGAATAATAAGATTCCTAGAAGGAAAATTGTTCATGTGTAGTGAGTTTATGAATTTTGAGGTTTGGTATGTTTACTGCCACATTACCATCAAATAAGGTTATGAAAATTTACAACTTTTACTAGCAATAAGATAATGCTCATCGCTTCACACCTACTCTAATGAATTTTAAAAGTAAAAACTTTTTCATTTACTTGACATGTTGATTCCATTCGATATCAAAAAAGTTAAATATCCTTGCTTCTTAAAGTACAAAATTAATATGATGATGTTTTAAAAATACTAAAGCTTAAAAATATGTTCAGTACTTTTTGAACCAGAAATTTACTTTGTAACAGAACTTTGTAATTGTTTACTATGGATTAATAATTTTCCAAGTTTTGAAAATTAACTTCAAATCAAGATACATAAGAAATGTTACCCTCTTCACACCAGTCGCAGGAATAAAAGACTTCCTGATCTGTCCCCTGCCCCCATCGCTGTCTCTCTGCTGATTGGAAGGAAAACACTAGGCTTCTTATATCTTTGTATAATTTTACTTCCATTTGTAGTGGCCACTTGTCTGTTTTGTGAAAATGACTGAGTAAATTTATTCGTAAAAGTACAGTATTCATTTTTCTTTTATAGGTGCCATTGAATTTCTTATTTTAATGATATATACCTTCAGAAATTGTCTTTTATTTCTGTATACTTAAAATTACCTGTGGTTCTTACATGTATAGATCTAGATTTTAATAGTATTCATTTATAAATTTCTATTATAAATACATGATTTCATCTTGTCTCTGTACCTAGAGGTTTCACTTGTATTTTGAATGTTTGTGGGAAAAGATAAGAAAAAGAGTAAAGAAAGAAATTCAGTTTTAAATGTTTTTTCTCCTTAAATAGAAAGCTATCATTTATTTATGTATTTTGGTACTAAGGAATTGAACTCAGGACCTTGGGCTTGCCAGGCAGGTGCTTATGCCACTGAGCTAAATGCCCAGCCCATTAGGAAGCTAACTTTTATCTGATACATCCCTTAAATATATGACTGTTATCTAAACTCCTAGTTTAATTTTTCACAGCTAAAGTAGTGAACTTGTTATTTATGTAAAACTGTTAGGTTGTCTGAATCATTTTGAGTTGCTTTGATCTGGTCTTCATTTTGAACTTGCCACTTTGAACTTGGTATATTTTAAAGTATATATAAATATATATTTTTTCTTCATTCTTACATTTTTAGTGTTTTAAAAATTACTTAATTCACTTTTTCCCTTTATGATCTTTTAAATTTCTGTTGTACGTTATTATTTCCTTTCCTGTGATTAATTTTGTGAATCTACTCATGTCAGATGAACCTCTTTATTTGGACAGTCAGCTAGCCTTTCAAAAAAAAGTGATAACCAGTCTGCATGTAGTTTAAAAGATAAACTGTAAGGACAAGGGATTTCTGCTAGGCTGGATCCCACACTTCCAATGTAGAATGAATTCTCTTTTGTGGAGGCAAATAACTGTTTCTTGAAGTTGGCAGGAAAACTTCCTCTTGGGACTCTAAGAGCAGTGTTGTAGCAGCTATCTGATTCAGCTCCTTGAAAGCTCTCTCAGAGTTCCCTTCTTTGTCTGAAAAGAGGAGCCCAAACTTGCTTTTTTCCCTGAAAATGATTGTAGCCCTGAGCTGATAAAGGAACAACTAAGAAAAATTCTTTGATGACAGTGTGAAATAGAACAATTCCAACATATACTATAAATCTAAATTTTGTGCTTCAAAGCAAATTTTTAGACAACATAAAGAGCATCTTTTATGGTAAAGACAGACCTGACCAATATTTATACCTTCAAAGGAGATGAAAGAGAAGGAAGCTTTTCCTTCCCCTCTTATTTTTCTGTTTATTCTAAATAGTTGACAACCAAACCAACAGCTTTATGAGAGTGACTATATAAGAAAAGGAAGTAGTTCAAGAGTTACTGGTACAGAGTTTTTATTAAAAATAAAATTGATGTTTGTATAATGTTTTAGTACTATTTACCTTTAGTGAAAGTATTACATATAAATGTGAAAGTATTTATGCCATGTAATTATTTGGAAGCAGATTAAGTGGAGAAAAATCAGTAGTCAGAAGTAATTATGTGGAAGGATAAAGAAAAACAGTGATGAAAAAGGAAAGCTAAAAGTAAAATAAGATGGAAGTTGAATAGCCGGGCGTGGTGGCACATCCCTGTAATCCTAGCACTCTGGAGGCTGAGGCAGAAGGATTGTTGCAAGTTTGAGATGACCCTGGGTTATACAAAGTGAGCTCATGGCCAGCTCAAACTACATAGTGAGACCCTGTCTCAAAAAGAGCCCCCCCCAAAAAAAGAAGATGGAAAGTTGAGAGAAAAGATGAAGGTACCAGAGTTAAGAAAAATAACTTATATTTTCTCCTTTGATACCTCTGTTCCTCTCTGCCAACTTTTGGGTCACCCAGCAGATAGATCCACACACTGAGTCATGTGACCATTTTGCAACTGTAGTGGATTAACTAATGGGCAACTTATAACACCCAACTGAACTGAATCAGCGTGGTTCTGTGTGTGTGGAAGGCCCAGCTGAGGATCCTTGCCAACAGTGTAAAAGGCGAACTGCAGAGGAAGATGGTGTACTGTTGATTCTTCTGGAGAAGCTTGTTGTGCTGGTTTTCCTAATATGAACTTGATTGTTCTCATCATTGGAGGAGCTTGGGTCCTTGCTGTTGCTGAGAATGGCTGTGATTCTTTTTGAGGGTGCTCTCGTCCTTACATTTGAATGTTGCTTCCTGGCTCTAGTGCAGATCCCTCAACCTGGTGTCACAGACCCTTCACACTGCTGGTGCAGACTTTTTAATTTCCAACACTGACCTTTGGGTCTTCCCAGTGCAGATCCTTGATAGAGACTTGCATGAAACTTTGTTGTGGACTGTAGTCTAGGCTTCCAGCTAGACTCGTGGAAGATATTGCCATGGGCTTTAGGTCTTCAGCTTGACTCGTGCAGGACATTGCTGCAGGATTCAGGCCTTCAGCTGGATTCCTAGGGTCTCTATTGTGTGGACAGATGTCCTGTACTCTTCTACATTTGACTTTTTGGGTGAATATCATAAAATAATCCTATAAATTATGTGTCCTGTTTTAAATCTGTTCCCTTGTAAATCCTGACTACAGTAACAACAAACAACTCTGTACCTAAGTTTTTCTAATTTCTAAGATAAAATAGTACATCATTTGCCACTTAAGGTGGTTGGGTGAACAAAAATCTGTCAACTGTGTGTTCTAAGTACTCAGTAAATGTCAGCTGTTATTTTTTGCTTTCATTCTTGTTGTTATTAACACCTTTATTCATATATTCAACATACATTTATTGAACATTTGTATTGGGAGTTGGTGTTTAAACAAGATGAAGACCCCATCTTGAAGAGGCTTTCCATTTTGTGAACAAGACAGATAGGAAATAAATACTTATAGATTGTACTAAGTACTGTAAAGAAAGTAAATACAGGAATGAGAAGGAAAGAGGTTATTTTAGGTGAAAGAATGAGAAGACATTTTTGAAGCATGGTTATTCGTTTATGGCCTGAAGATTGCAATGGACCCATTCATATATATTTATGATAGTTATCTCTTCTTCCTCTTGGATTGTTCCCTTTACAAGGATGTAGTGATCTTCTTTATCTCTCTTAATCAGAATAGCTACCCCTGCTTTTATCTGGGTTCTTGTCACGTGGAGTATTGTTTTTTGTCCTTTGTGTTTCAGTCCATGAGTTTCTTTTTGAATTAAGTGTTTCTTGTATGCAGCATATTGTTGGATCTTGCTTCTTGATCCATTCTGTCAGTCTGTAGCTTTTGACTGGTGAATTAAGACCATTAACATTGATAGTTATAACTGAAATGTATTGACTTATCCATGTCATGTTATTTTCCTGTTGTTGGCTCCCTCCCCCTATTTTTCCCCCTTCCTGTAATAGTGTGCCTCCCCTGGTGGATTCCTTCTGTTGGGGTGTATGGAGCTGTAGTCCTTATTATCTTTCTAGAATGTTGTTCAGAACATTTTGGAGTGCTGGTTTAGTAGTCATAAATTTCCTCAGATGTTCTTTGTCATGGAAGTATCCTATTTCTCCATCAGTTTTAAAAGATAGTTTTGTGGGGTACATCAATCTGGGTTAAAGGTTGTTTTCCTTTAGAACTTGGAGTACTTCACTCTGAGCTGTCCTTGATTTGAGAGTTTGTGCTGAGAAGTCAGCTGTAATTCTGATGGGCTTTCCTTTATAGACGATTTGTTTCTTTTCCCTAACAGCTTTCAGGATTCTGTTCTTGGGTTGAATTTGTAGAATCTTGACTATGATATGCCTGGCTGTAGGTTTTTTTTTTTTTTTTTTTTTTTTAATCATTGCTAATTGGAGTTCTGTATGCTTCACTTACTTATATGTCAAATTGTTTTTCTCTACCAGGAAAGTTTTCTGTCATGATGTCTGTGAACATTTTTTAATGTCATTTGTGGTATCTCCTGCTTGTTCATTAACTCCAGTTAATCTTAAGTAATTCTTCTTTGTCTCATCAAGCATCAGCTGCTGGATTGATTTCTCATAGTCCCTTGCTATTTTTGAGAAATCTTTCTTTTCCTGGTCACTAACTGCAAGTCTATCTTCAGTATCTGAGACCTTGTCCTCACATTGGCCTGATCTACTTCAAATACTTTCAGTGGAGTTTTTTTTTTTGTTTGTTTTGTTTTTTGTTTTTTTTTTTTTGCGGCACCGGGGATTGAACTCACAGCCTTGCGCCTGCCAGGGCAGGCGCTTAAGCCACTGAGCCAAACTCCTGGCCCTGGTTTTCTGAGGCAGGGTCGCACTATGTAGCTCAGGTCGGCCTTGCGCCGCGTTGTAGCCCAAGCCGGCCTCGAACTCACAACGCTCCGCCTACCT
>RJWM01005005.1:0-95889 GCA_004363535.1 Dasyprocta punctata | reverse complement strand
CAGGTCCCCTTTTACTAGAAGTCTTTCCTAATTTCTTATCTAAATTATCAACCTTGATTTCTAAGCCATTGTATCTCAAGCATCTTAGTCAGATTTGTGGTTATATTTCTAATCATCATCCCTATTTTCTGTCCCTTTAGGCCCAGAGTCCTATGAGTATACACAGCAATTACTTCTGGGTAAAACTTTTAGGGACCAGCAGGTAAATATTCCTGCTTTTCTCTTTCTGCTACAGTAACAAGTGATGTTCTCAGCCTGTTCTGTCCAGTATAGTAGCCACTGACCAAATTTTGGTTATTAAAATTTGAATTAACATTAAGTCAAAGAAAAATTAGTTCCTAAGCCACTCTAGTTATATTTATTACAATTTTTTATTAGTACACGTTTTCTGTACTTTCATGCTTCATGGGCTAAATTGACTCAGATGCACACATCTAGTTTCCAAAGGCTAAAAGGGTCCTACCTTAATGTCCCTGGAGGAGAAAAAAAGAGTATCAATGAATAGCCTCATTCAGGGTTCTGGATATTCAGTAGAAACCAAATTAAGCATGCACCCAGACTTCATTGAAAAGTGTACATGAGCTGTTACTCTACTCCCTCTCAAGGGCATGTAGTGGGAGCTTCTTCCTCTACCTGGCTCAGTCCCATAACTATGTCATACTTGTAAAGCTCGTAAGTGTCATAGCTACTCCTCTCATGTATGTACCAGGAAGAACTTTTCTCTTCTTTTATTTTAAAGAGAATAAAATAAAACAAAACAAAACAGAACAGAACTAAACAAATAGAACAGAGCAATGCAAACAACACAGGACTTCAAAATAAGACAACAGAAAATCAACTGTGTCTACCATAATGTCTCTTGTTTTCTTCAAAATAGTTGTCCATACCTTCACACACAATAAAATCAAACAAAACAAAGTAGTATAAAACCAATCAAAACAAAAGGATGAAATAATTTGGGACTTCAAAACAAGACAATAGGAAATCAACAATGGCTACCATAATGTCTCTTATTTTCTTCAAAATAGCTGTACACACCTTCACACATAATGAAATCAAATAATAGAAAACAGACTAAAACCAAGAAAAAGAATGAAGCATTACAGGACTTCAAAACCAGTTAACAGGAAATGAACAATTGTTTCTATAATGTCTCATTTTCTTCAAAACAGTCATCCATACTATCACATATAATAAAATTAAATAAAACACAACAGAATAAAACCAATTAAAACAAAAGAATAAAAGCATTATAGGACTTCAAAACAAGATGATAGGAAATCAACAGTGGCCACCATAATGTCTTGTTTTCTTCAAAGTAGCTGTTTATACTCTCACACATAATAAAATCAAACAAAACCAGACAGAATAAAACCATTTAAACAAAAGAATGAAAACATTATAGGACTTCAAAACAGTAAGAAACCAACCATGATTACATGATTACCATAATAATCCCATTATGTTCAAAATAGCTGCCCATACCATCAGACACAGTGAAGTGTCTAACAAAAGAAAAAAAAAAATGAAACCAAACCAAACCAAACCAAATTGTGAAAACAATGTAAGAGTTCAAGACAAGACAATAAGAAATTAACACTGGCTACTCCCTTCCCCTCCTAGGTGTATCCTCCCCTATCACTTTTATAATATCTGTCATGCTTTTTGGAACCCAGTAACTCCTGTTTTTTATTCTAGGGTTCACTGGTATGAGTTCAAACCATTTTCCCCATGAACATGATCTCCAGTTGCATTCACTTAGCTACAAGATTACCCTACTTTATAGCTGGGTAGCTTTCCATTGTATGAAAATACCATATCGTTCTTATTCAAGTTACCCTTGCATTTTTCTGGTCTCCTATGGCATGGAACAATTGTTTTCTCTCCTTTGCTATTCTGCTTATGAATTTTCTTAAAGTGGAGAGCCAACAGCAGAAGAATAGCATGGCAAGGAGAAACCAATGTATGCTGGTTGTAACCATTAATGCAGGTGGCCTCGATTCAGCAATAAAAAGAAACACAGGGTCAGGTGTGGTGGTGCATGCCTTTAATCCCAGCACTCGGGATGCTGAGGCAGAAGGATTGTTGTGAGTTCAAGTCCAGCCTGAACTGCACAGTGAGACCCTGTCTCAAAAAATACGGCTGGGGATTTAGCTCAGTGGCCTAAGCGCCTGCCTGGCAGGTGCGAGGTGGTGAGTTTGATCTCCAGTACAAAAAAAAAAAAAAAAGAAAGAAAGAAACAAGGAGAGTGGATCAAGAAACAAGATCCATCAATATACCGCATACAAGAAATTTTCTCTTAATGGTAGTGAGATTCAGGACTAGACATTCATATGGCAGAGAGGAAAGAAAGATGACAATGACATTTAAAGCAAACAGAACTGAATCTTAAAATCCAGAATAAATCTTTGGAATAAGTAAGAAAAATCTAAAACTCATAGAATTGGGCTGAAACATAAGGAGGGCTGTTACTCAGCTGGGAAAGAACAGGGAAGTTAGACACAGGCTCCTTGAATGTTATTATTCAGGTAAAAGGTTTTCTCACTTATATCCTCTTAGCCTGGGACTCTTCAATGAGGTAGCTGCCCTAGGACAACAGATGAGATTTCACAGGCCCTGATGATCTTTCCACGTGCTACTGTGTGAGATGTTTTATAAACTGGCTCTGGAATGCTCTTCAGTTCTGTCTTTTAAGCACAAAGTTGATGGAACAAAGTAATCATGAAAAGAAAGTGTCTGTGTGTGCTTGTGTGTGATACAATTTGATATTCTTAGAGCATTTCTATTTTATAATTATTTCATGGATGAGAGAGCCATTATCTGATAACATTCAGAAATGTGAAAATTATTTGTTTTGGACAAGCAACCGGGGCCATGTTATAGTTTTTGATTAAAATGAAAACTTACCAAATTTTATTCCTCAAAATATGATAGCTTCATGGGCAATTGAAATCGGCTAGTTCTATTGTTGGGTTTCTAATTCCAAGGCTTACAATAATATTTTTTTGGAGTCAAACATGGCATAATGCTAGAACTCCTGGAGCTAGCAAAGATGATAAAGTGTTTTAGCCACAGCAGGTGCTCTGCAAAATCCTTTATTAAAAAGAGCTGCCACACACATGCTCAGAGTGTGATGGATTGTACAGAAATTAAGAGTGACATTCTATGAATTTACAGCATTAGATTTTCCCCCTAATTAAAGCAATGGGAATGGCCTCCAAACAGAATCTGGCTGGGGCTGAGCTGGACAAGAATGATCATATCCCCCAGCACTCCAGCCGATGGATTCGTGACCTCATGTTCTCACAACGAGAGTGCTTGAATTAAACTATGAGCTGACTGGCAAAAGGTAACTGACATGATTTAATTAAAAGCCTCTCTCGTCTGTTGTACCTTGACTTCTATTTCCAACTTGATATGTGGACATTTTCTTTTAATGTGTAATTAGACTTGGTAATGTAGCTGTCCTGTTGACAGAATAAACTCTCCTAACAGTTAGAGTGGCCAACTTCCAGATGTCAGAAGGATTCACAGCATAATTCCATCTGTGATCATTCATGTGTTTGCAGTGACTAGGAAAATCTCAGCAAGCACTGTCTACTCACAACTGCATGATTGCTGGGGAAGGTGTCTAAAGATCTGGCTCCATTTGTATGTTCTTTCTTGCACAGAGGGGAATGAAGGCAGATCTATGCCACTACTATTGTGCTGTAGGAACAGATGGATATATTTTTCAGTGCCTTTGGTAGAGAAGGGATGGATGTCCGTGAACTCATGACAAGTGTGTTGTAACAGTTACAAATAAAAAATAATGTGTCCTAACAAATCAGATCCTGCAGATTCCCATTTGCCTCAGTTGTTTGTTCATTGCTAACTGTTGGTCAAGTGTTTCCCACACTGATCCAGGAAAAGGATGGATGCCAGTGCTAGGCAGCTCCTTGACTTCCAGGCTGAATGATCCTGGAAAAGTTTCATAATTAGCTCCCTTTTTCAAGGGGTGATACTAACAGTAGCTGCCCACAAAGAATAATTCTGGAGATGAAATGAAGTTATACATCTATGTCTCACCTTTGAGATCCATCCACTAGATGTTAACTCGCAATATTTATTATTGTTATGACTATCAATGAACTAAGACCTGAAGTCACTTGAGCAAGTTAAAAAATTCATTTGTAGAATTGTGCAGCTGGTAATACAGTGTAAAAATGTAAGTATGGGAGCCAGTAAACAATCTTGGAAAGACAAGGAGAGATTTTTCTCTTTATTCTCATACTTCTCTTTTCATTGGTCTCAGTATTAGGGACAGGTGACATCAGAGAGAAAAAAACAAGTGAGAAGAAAGGAAAGGAGGAAGAAAAAATTTAAAAAGTAAAAAGAAAAAAAGAAAGGAAATTCCAGATGTAGGGAAAAAGAAAGAAGAGATGAAAGTACATAATTTTAAAACCCTATTCTTATCTCTTCCTTCCCAAACCAGCAGCTTCTTGACAGTTCCACTTAATGAGACCTTAGACTCCTGTTCATACATTTTTGAGTTTTTTTCCTCAAATACTTTCATATTGCTAGGATTTTAACTGTGTCACTTCCAAGCTAGAATGCCCTTCTAGCTTGCAGAAGCCCATCTACCTTTTAGACTATTCAAACTACTCTGAATTCTTAGACGCCACATATCAAGGTTGGTTAATAGAATACAATTGAGATACTTCTGTTCATTGCCTAGTAATGGCCACTAATATTGCTAAGTTAAGAACATTTTTCCAAGTCCATGTCTGGGTTCTACAGGAAGGAATAAGTCATGTTATGCCTATCTCAAGCATGAGAATGGGGAGTAGAGGTCCGAAGGTCATGTGCAGATGGCCCTCTTGTGATCTTTACCATGGATATCATAGCTTTTTGTTTTTTGCTTATGAATCTTTTATCTTGCCTTGAGTTCACTCTTGTACAAGATTATTTCACCTACCCCCACAAAAAGTTTTTTTCTTTTTTGTTAAAAATTCCACATGAACACTTTGCATGGTGTAAACACTTGGTAATTATGTGTTGAGTGATTGACATTCAGGAGCAGAAATAAGGTGTTTGAGTGAGCAGAGGCAGGCCACATGACATCTTTTCTTTTGCTCTAGAAATTTTGTCCTCTAAATACCCAGCATGCAAGCACTCACCAGTTCCTGTGGTGCTTTTCAAAGAAAGATAGTCACACATATCCCATCCATGCAAAGGAGGACATGTCGAACAGGGTCTGCAGAAGATTGGTCTTTGAAATACAGAATTATTCAATTTGTGTAGTTCAGTATCATTTTCTCTGTCCTGTAAAACATTAGAAATGGCAGGCTGGAAACAGCAGACCTGTTGAATGGAAACACATGTTCACTCATCTCCACAGGAACTACACTGAAAGGGTGTTCAAAGCCAGTGCACACAAGGGCTTAGAGTTGGAAAACATCACAGCCTGGGTGGAAAGAGTGATTACTCCCAGTGGTGCTATTCAGCTTCCTTATTGCCCATTGTTGCCCTCATTGGGTTCATAAAAAAGCCACAAAAAATATGACATGGCAGGGAATGCTGTTAGCAAGTCAGAACAATTATGGTCACTTCAGGTCTGCCAGCAGGTAGGCAAAGGAGACAGGCTCTGTGTTGGGGTATACACAGTGAGGAAGTATCTGTGTGTGCATCTGAAGATGTAAATTTTGTCAGGTTAGTTGCCTCAGTTTCTCAGAACTTTTGCTGATTTAGACTAAGCCTGAGAGGAACAGAGGTATTTACCCATCAGTTAAGTACCAAGATATTGCTTGGGTTGTGCTGACAAGGACTAATGTCTACAGGAACATGGCTGTCCACACTAAAGGACACAAAACAGATTTACATCCATCTGACTAGTCCAAACCAGAGCTTGCTGACATTTCTGGTCAGCTTGGTCTTTTTTAGAGTTAGGGGGTATTTTGTGCAAAGTATAATGCTTGGCACATCTTTGGCCTCTACCTGTACAACACTTTTAGCACCCACTCTTTTGTGTGTGTGTGTCTGTGTGTGTGTGTGTGTGGTACTCACCCCTGGTCGTTGAAGTTGGAGCTTTTCATATTGAGCTACATCCTTTGTCCTTTTTTATTTATTAATTTTCAAAACAGGGTCTTGCTACATCGCAAAGTTTTCCAGGCTGAGTGTCTCAGCTACTTTTCTTGTTGCTGAGACAAAATACCCAACACCCAAAGTTAAAAGAGGAAAGGTTTATTTGGCTTACAGTTTGTTGAGGCTTCAGTTCATAGTCTGCTGGTTTTAAAGCAGGGTGGTGTGTCAGAGGGGCATCACAGAGGAGATGTAGTTCATAGCAAAGTAGATCAGGCAGGAGGCAACAAGAGACAACAGTATCCCTTTCTGTCCCTTATATTCTTAGCCAGGCTATATGCCCTCAGGGCAGGTAGCACTCACACACTTAATCCTAGCAGTGCATCATTAATCAATCCCAGCATCATGACATTGATCCTAGCATTACATAGCCTAGATTCAGTCACCTCCTAAAAGCCCCATCTATGATTACATGAGGCTTTGGGAAGACATCCAGACACAAACCATAACACTGGGTTTGAATTTGTGATCCTCTTGCCTCAGTTTCTCAGTGTGCTAAATTTACAGAAGTGTGCTACTACACCCAGCCTAGCAGCACCCACTCTTTTTTTTCTTCTTCTTTTTTTTTTTTTTTTTTTGTGGTACTGGAGATTGAACTCACAACCTCGCGCCTGCCAGGGCAGGTGCTTAAGCGACTGAGCCAAACTCCCAACCCTGGTTTGTTGAGGCAGAGTCACACTGTGTAGCTCAGGCTGGCCTTGCACTCGCATTGTAGCCCAGGCCGGCCTCCAACTCACAACACTCCTCCTACCTCAGCCTCCTGAGTGCTGGGATTAAAGGCATGCACCACCACGCCCGGTTGCAGCACCCACTCTTAATTTGGACAACCAGATTGATTTTAGCTATTGCCAAATATTGGCTGGGGTCAAAATCACCTTAAGAATTGATGGACCAGATTTCTCTCCTGTAGTTACTTGATGTTGAAAGAGACATCAACACAGGATCCCTTGATGATAAATTTTCACAAATTATAGGTACATGAGAAACTTTCATTTTTTCACTCAACACAGTCTTAAGAAAAATTTGTCATAATTATGGTAAACATTTTGTAGTGTATTAAATAGTTTCAAAAATATGGCATTTTAATTTTGAAACATAGCAGTTTACATTAATCAGCATGTTTTTATGCAAATATATATATATATATATATATATATATATGAACACACAGAAGTTATAACCACAAATCACAGTAAGGATGGAAGTATAACTAAACTGGAAATAAGTCTACATAATAAATGAAAACACAAAAATGCATTGTAACGTAAGTATGTCCCTTACTAAACCCTTTTCAGTAAAAAGGAGAAATACATCCTGAGGGAGTTAGACATACAGTACATTCTACCTGTAAAAATAAACTAGTACAAAGAGATTTATGAATAAGTGTTACTCACTGTTGTCATTAATCTAGATTAACCAACATCTTGACTTTCCAATGAAAAAGATAAGGAAAAACTAATAAACTTCTCATTTGAATTAACTGAATGACTAAGTAATGTTGAAGATGCAACGTGTCTCAAGCTTTCAGTCAAAACCTTTATAACATTCATTACTGTGCCCTCCTATTGTTTGCAAGTTGGTCACTACTCACTAATCTACTAGATAGACGTGGTGTGAACAGAGGACAAAGACAGACAAGTGACTTTAAGGAGGCTTTCCAATTCACTGATGCATTTCTTCCAGTACAAGGAAGAGCTTTTAATCAGATTATTTTTGCCAAGTAAATTGAATATTAATTTGGGAGGACTAAGGCTTGAATAAAGTTTGTATTAAGTGTACTTATCATCAGGGGTGGGGTGTAAGAAACATACCAAGTTGCCTCAACATTACATTTAGATTGTTAGATCATTTAACTAAGTAAGGAGTAATTCTATAATATTCAGTAATGACATTCATCTTTCCCATTCTAAAAGTAAGATTATTTTCTATCCAATTTAAATTTGTTCTCAAACTCCTGACAACTCCCTTGGCTAATAGTTTAAATATTGTGTTCTTTTTCATGGTAGAAGAAAGACTTCCTACTTAATTTGATAAAATGGTGACCTCTTTTGTTACTCTCTTTCTTTCTTTTTTTTTTTTTTTGGTACCAGGGATCAAACTCATGACCTCCTGCTTGCCAGGCAGGTGCTTATGCCACTGAGTTAAATCCCAGCCCTACCTCTTTTATTATTAATGTGCTTGGTATTTTGCTTGACAAGCAGGTATCAGCAATAACGGTCAATCCTGGGCTGAACTGGTGCTCTGTTTACTTCCGCTTACTGTGAAAGATCACTTCTCACTGTAGAAATCTCTCTTATGTCCATCTCTGTCCACTGGTATCCAGAGAGGATTGGTCCCCCAAACCTCCCAGTCCAAGCTACAGATATGCAAAAAGTCCTTTCCATAAAATGGCATACTATTTGCACAGAACCTATTCTTTCTTCTGTGTACTTTAAATTATCTCTATATTACTCATAATTCCTTATATAATGTAAATATTACACATGTACTTGTTACACTGTTGTGTAAGAAATGATGAGAAGGAAAAAGTATACATGTTCAGTGCAGATGGAATTCTTTTTAATATTTTGAACCCTTATTTGTTGAATCTGTGGACACAGAACCCACTGAGGGTTAACTGGTATATGAAGATGGGTCTGCTCTCTGTCCAAAATGCAGCCTGCCAAAATGTCATCCAAATCAGGCACTACTGTGCTTGTGAAAACATGAGGTATTGCAGTTTGCTAAGCTAACATTAATGTCTTGCATGACTCTATACATTTAGTCACTTGACTGAGGGTGCAAACATAAATATTTTTAATTTGCTCACAGATTACTGCTTTATAACCCACCAGAGGCAGTGGGTCCCTCACACTGTGTTACTACATTTTGGACACAACTGTTGTTGGCATTTAACTCACTGTATTATTACTATTTATTTTCATATCTTCCTCCCCATAACAGACTGTGAACTACTTGAGGGCAATAAATACATCTTAGTCATTGATGTAGCTATTCAAGCCTCTCTTCATAATGTTTGGAATATTGTAGAAATACAGGAATTTGTCTGGTAACCATCTTCTTTGCTAGACTGATAGTAGGTGGCCTATTGATAATAGTATTTGCCTACATGATGTTTAAAATGTGCCATGTTTAAATGTGTTGTTGAGAAAAAAAACATAAATTTTATATGGAATCATAAAATCTTGAATTGCCAAAACTATCGTGAGCAAAGAGAATAAAGACAGAGGCATTATACTACTTGACTTCAAAACATACTATGTTGCAACAGTGACCCAAACAGCATGGTGTTGCATAAAAACAGACACACAGACCTATGGAAGGGAACAGACAGCTTAGAAGTAATGTCATGCCTTTAGTGCCAATTCTTTTTTGGCTAAGGTGCTAAAATAAACCTCACACAAAGGCCAGGATATTTTTTTTTGATGAATGGTAACAGAAAAATTGGACATCCATGTGCAGAAGAATGAAACCAGACCCCTATCCCTCATCAGTTACAGGGATAAACTTCTGATGCCATGAAAACCACTAGAAGAAAACATGGGGAAAAATTTTCAGGATATATGAAAAAGTTTTTTTTAAAGACCCCAAAAGCACATGAAACAAAAGCAAAACAAATGAGAATATATAAAACAGAGAAGCTTTGTGCAGCAAAGAAAACTGAAGAGAAAACTGACAGAGTCAGAAAATATTTGTAAGCTTCTTATATCTTAGTCACTTTCCCATTGCTGGACACAATACCAGATGACTGCAATTTAAAAGGAGGAAAGGTTTATTTGGGTCAGTGTTTCTGTATTTGACTGGCTCCAAGGCAAAAGGGGTATGGTAGGAAGGTCTGGTGGATGAAAGCTACTTACATCATGGTGGTCAGGAAGCAGAGAGTAAGAAGAGGAGCTGGGGAAGGAGATATGCCTTTCCAGTCATCTCCCCGTGACCGCCTCTTAAGCCTCTTCTGACCAGGCCCACATTCTAGCCGCACATTTAGCTATGGATTCATTAGTGAATTAACCCTCTCATGATAGTACCACGCCCATGATCCAATAATTTCCAGAAGCTCCACCTCTGAACACATGAGTCTTCTGTAGGACATTCTAGGTCAAAGCCATAACAATATGCATGACAAGGGGTTGATATTCAGAATATACAAGACACTCCAAAAACTCTATAGCAAACAATGTTTAAAAAATGGGCAATAGTTCTAAGGAAACATTGCTCACAAGAAAACATACAAATGTCCATAGTACATTAAAAATGTTTAATGTCAGTAATATCAGGGAAATGTAAAGCAAAACCACAATGAGATACCACTCACTCCAGTAAAAATGGCTGCTATAAAGAAAGACTACAGATAAGTGCTGGACACCCATGGAGTAAAGGGAATCTTTGAACACTGTTTTAGGGAGTTTAGCCATTACGGAAAACGGTATGGAGGCTCCTAAAAAATTAAACATAGAACTGCTATATGATTCAACAGCCCATATTTGGTATATAGACAAAGGGAACAAAATCAGTATGTTGAAGACATCTGTACTCTCATATTCATTGCAGCACTATTAAATATTATGAAATGTATACAAGTATTAAAACATTACACGGTACCCCACTAGTATGTAAATTTTAATGTTTTAATGTATAAGTTAAAAAATAACATTTTTTTGCATTAAAAAATTCTAATGGTACATTTCAGATACACATAAAGATAACATTCATCATAGAGGATTTGTACCTGTACAGGATATATCTTGCTGCTATTTTTCTCATTCCCCTCCCCTCCCTTCAACCCCTCTTCCCGTATTTATATACAAAAATTTTGTTCTCAGTTTTTCCTTCTATTCTTTTTTTTTTACTTTGTCCCTTCTTTCATTTCCCTCTCCCACTACCTTATTCCCCATCTCATTTGAACACTTTCTGTCCATTTCCCAATATGTATTATACATTTTGGTTCTCATGTGCACTTTCAGTTTCTCACATCAGAGAAACAATATGGTATTTACACATGTGTCCAATTTCTGTCACTTAGGAGTACAGTCTCAAAGTAAATCTATTCACCATAAATGTCTCAAACTTATCCTCCTTGATGGCAGAGTAGTACTCCATTGTATAAAAAAATCACCTCTGCTTTATCCATTCACTGGTTGATGGGCATTTGGAGTGTTTCCAAGATTTAGCTATTACAACTATACCTCTATAAACATGAGTGTGCATATACTGCTGTGGTATGAAGATTTTAATTCTTTCAGGATGATACAAAGAAGCGTAATAACTGGGTTGAATGGAACCTTTTAGGTTTTTTGAGGACTCTTCACACCAATTTCCACAGTGGTTTCACCCATCTACACTCCTACTAATAGTGAAGAAGTGATCCTTTTTCCTCACGGCCTCACTGGCATTATTGTTATTGGTTGATTTCTTGATAATAACCATTTTTCTGAGATGAGATGGAATCTCAGCATTGTTGTAATTTGTGTCTCTCAAATCACCAGTGATGCTGAACATTTTTCCATATATTTGTTTGCCATCTGTACTTCTTTATTTGAGAAGTGTCTGTTATTTCAGCTGTTCATTTTTGGATTAGGTCTTTAAATTTGGGGGATTTGATTTTATTGAATTCTTTATAAATTCTAGATATCAGTCCTTTGACTGAGGTAGAACTGTTAAATATTTTTCCCATTCTGTGGGTTGTCTCTTCACTCTGTTGATGGATTTTTTTTTGCTGTGCAAAAGATTTTAATAAGATAAGATCCCAGTTGTTGATCCTTTATGATATTTCCTGTGTGATTGAGGTTTTATTCATCGTCTTTGCCTACACCTATGTTTTCAATAATTCTACCTATTCTCTCATCCAGAACATGTAGTGTTTTTATTTTAATATTTAGATCTTCGATACATTTTGATTTTAGTTTAGTGTGTGGTGAAAGATATTTTTTCAATTTTTGGCATGTGGAAAGCCAGTTTTTCTAGAACAATTTATTAAAAGAGGCTATCTTTCTTCCAGTGAACATGTTGGGCCCCTTTGTCAAAGACAAAATGGCTGAATGTATTTGTAGCTGTTTCTGCATTTTCTAATCTGTTCCATTGATTCTCAGGTTTGGGATTTTTTTCCCAATACTATGCTGTTTTTATCGCAGTGGTTTTGAGGTATAATTTCAAGTCAGGGATTATGATGCCCCCTGCCTTGCCTTTGTTGCCAAGAATTATTTTTGCTATTCTACATCTCTTCCAGTTCCAAACAAATTTTAGGATACTTGTCTCTAGTTCCATGAGGTATCCTAATTGTATTTTGATTGGGATTACATTAAATCTGTATATCAATTTTGGGAGCATGACCACTTTCACTAAATTGGTTCTTCCTACCCAAAAGCAAGGGGTATCTTTCCATTTTCTGATATCCTTGTCAATGCCCTTTTTCAGACTGCTGTAGTTTTCAATGTAAAGGTCTTATACTTGCTTTGTTAGATTGAGTCCTAGGAATTTCATTTTTTTTGGATGCTATGTGAAAGGTGTTTTTCACTAATTTATCTCTCAGTGAGTTTATTTTTCTATAGGAATGATAATGATTTTTGAATTCAGGTTTTTTTTCCTTGGTACTAGGAATCTAACTCAGGACCATGTGCTTGTCAGGCAGGTGCTTATGCTGCTTAACTATATCCCTGGCCTGAGTGCTACTGAATTTTGAGTGTTGACTTTTTATCCAGCTATGCCACTGAACTTGGTTATTGTTGTGGTTTGTTCAAATGTCCCTCCAAAGCCTCATGTGGTCATGGGAAGCAGGCCTTTCAAGGGTGGCTGAGTCTAGCATTTGTGACTGGTTCATTGTCTAGTGCTGGGATTGGCAGCATGAGTACTGTATTCGCCTATGGGCGGGTAACCAGCATGCAGTATAAGGGAGGGAAGGAGATGTGCTTTTCCCCGTTTTTCCCTTTCACTCTTGTCACTTGTGGATGCCATGAACAGTTGCCCCTTAGCCATGCCACCCTGATTTGGAGCCAGCTGAGTATGGACTAAACCTCCATGAACTGTGAACTAAATAAACCTTTCATTCCCTCATTTTGGGTGTCAGGTATTTCATCTAAGCAACAAGTGAAAAGTAACTGAGACAGTCATTATATCTAATGTCTTTTGGTGGAGTATTTGGAATTTTTCTTGTAGAGCATCATGCCATCTACAGATAATGATGATATAACATTTTCCCCCTATCTTTATTCCTTTCATTTCTTTGTCTTATCTAATTGCTCTGGCTAATGTTTTTAGAAGTGTATTGAATAAGAGCAGTGATATTGGACATTCTTGTCTTGTCCTTGATTTTCAAGTGAAAGCTTTCAGTTTTTGACCACTTGGCATGATATTGGCTATCGGCTTATTGTAGATGACTTTTATCAGATTGAGTTAAAGACCATCTATTCCAATTTGCTACAGAGTTTTTATCATGAATGGGTGTTAGAGTTTGTCAAACTGTTTTTCTGGATCTCTTTAGATGATCATATTTTTTTTCCTTAGCTCTGTTAATATGGTGTATTACATTTTAAAATTTGTATATGTTGAACATGGCTGTGAGGTTGGAAACCAGTTTGTTCAGCCTGCAACATTCTGTGTGCCTCCTGATGGCTTGAACTTTGTTCTCTACTGGCTTGAACTGGGCTCCTTGATCTCCTGCTGATTTGAACTCAGTTCCACTCTGCTCTGACCCTGAGAGCTTCTAGATGGACCCAGCAGTTGCTCTGAGTTCTGTTCTCTGTTGGCCCCTCTCCGAGATTGGTACTAGCCAATCATCCTTTTCTAAGGGACATCTGGTTGCAAATAACTCATCAGCCACTGCAGTCTGCTGCATCCACTGCTCTGATCCAGTGGTGTGTTTCTCTTTAGAGGCCTCTAGGGTTGGCAGTAGTCACTGTGTGCCTGCAGATTTTAGCCACTCCTCCCATGCAATGAGTCAGGGCTCAGGGAGAAAGCACTGCTTGCTACTCCTTCTTAATTGAAGTCTCTTTTTGATCTCCCCACTGGCTTTAGTTCTTGCTTTGGATACTTTGTGGGTTGCAGGGACCCATACCCCTCATTTTCTTCCTCACATTGCTATATTTCAGTGTCTGGACACCAAATCTTACAGAGGCTCTTTCTCTGCTCTTCACTACTGTACCATTTTAAAACCACCATATTTAAGGCACACTTGCTATAAGTAGTTTTCTGGTTTTAGATCTTGTTATATAACAACAAATATAGTTCATATGGTTAAAGGCAGCAAGTCAATAGTTACCACAGTTTGTCATTTTCTAGTCTGTGTTTGATGCTATTATTATTGCTGATTTCACTACTTTAGCCAACATGACATAGTTCTTCTAATCAGTCATTCTTTCTGGTATGGCAAGACTGAGATTGCCTAAGCATCATAAACAATACTATAGGCTAGTATCAAAGAACCAGGGGATAGGCCATAAAGGAAGTAACTTCTTATCCTCAATAAATTGAAGGGGTAGGATCTTGCAACAGACTCAAATCCCAAAAGCCAGATACACCTGGAAGACACTGAGAAGTAGTCATTCAATAAGGATTCTAAATACTAGCAATAAAGCTACCAGCCATAAGCAGTTTACAAGCATCAACCCAGGAATTAAATGGAAAAACATGAGAAGACACTTAAGTAAGATGCAACCTCAGACTTCCAGCTCACCAAAGGCAAACCCAAGGGAGTAATGAGATGGAACAATTCAAAAGCCACTCATCTGGACTCTCTGAAGTGGTAACAGCAGAAGTAACAAAGCGGGTGAACAAGGCTCTAGAAAAAATCAAATCAGAAATAATTTCCCAGGTAGCTACACAGATAGTGACTACAATGAAAGACTTGGTTAGTGAACCTAGAGTGAACACAGATAAAAAATAGAGCAGCTTAAGAAAATGATGGAAAGGATGAGTGCCTAATATAGGAAAGAAATGGATTCCATGAAATGTACTCAAACAGGTATCCAGAAGATTAAAAAGTCCATTGAAAATATACAGCAGAATGAGTCAATGTGAGGAAAGAATACCATATATGTAAGACAAGATTGAGGTTAGTGATTATGAAAAGAAAGATTTCTTAAAAATAGCAAGGGACCACAAAAAAAATCTATCCAACACCTGCTAGATAATACAAAGAATAATGTAAGATTGATCAGAGTCAATGAAAAAGAAGATAATGCAAATGACAAAAAAATAGAAATATGTTTATAGAAGTAATGGCAGAAAACTTCTCAAGTATGGAAAAAGAATTTGACATACAGAGAAGCAAAACATATAGAACTCCAATTAACCATGATCAAAAAAAAATCTACAGCAAGGCATACAATAGTCAAGGTTCCAGAAGTTAAACACAAGAACAGAATATTAAAAATTGTTAGAGAAGATAAATAAGTCACCTGTAAAGGAAAGCCCATCAGAATCACAGCAGACTTCTCAACACAAACCCTCAAGTCTAAGAGAGCCTGAACTGAAGTATTTCCAGCCCTAAAAGAAAACAACCTCAAGCATAGATGGTTATACCCTACAAAACTGTCTTTCAAATTTGATGGAGAAATAAGATACTTCCATGACAAAGAACACCTGAAGAAATTTGTGACCACCAAACCCCCACTCCAAATTGTTCTGAAGGAGATTCTAGAAAGAGGTAAAAAGGACTACAACTATATAAACACCAACAGAATGAATCTACCTGACAAGGCAAACAATTAGACAGAGGGGAAAAAAGTGAACCAACAATAGGAAAATAACATAACAAGGATAAGTCAGTACATATCAGTCACAACTATCAATATGAATAGTCTCAATACAACAATCAAAAGAAACATGAGTCAAATGGATCAAGAAGTAAGATCCAACAATATGTTGCATATAAGAAACACGTTTAATTTGAAAAGAAATTCCTAGACTGAGAGTCAAAGGATAGGAAACAACACTCCAAGTGACAGGAACCTGGAAAAAAGCAGGTGTAGCTATTATATTTGCATACAAAGTGGACTTCAAATCAAGACTAAGAGAGACAAAGAAGGTTACTATATCCTTGTAAAGGGAACAATCTAAAAGGAAGAGATAACATCATAAATATATATGCATCAAATACCAGTGCACCCAGTTGTATAAAACAAGTCTTAATGGAAATGAAAAATCTAATAAGCACTAATACATTTATAATGGGGGACCTTGATACCCCACTGTCACATATAGAAAGATCAACTAGACAAAAAACCAACAAAGACATATTAGAACTTAGCCAAACTTTTGAATAAATTGACTTAGTGTAAGTCTATAGAGTGTTCCACCCCACATCATCAGAATGCACATTCATCTTAGCTGCACATGGGACATTTTCCAAAATAGACCATACACTGGCTTAGAACATGCTTAAGTAAATGCAAAGGGATTGAAATTATCCCATGCATATTATCAGACCATAGTACATTGAAATTGGAAATCAATGGCAAGAAAAATCACAAGAATTTCATAAGGACATGGACATTAAATGACACCCTT
Organism: Dasyprocta punctata; assembly: GCA_004363535.1. NCBI lineage: Eukaryota > Metazoa > Chordata > Mammalia > Rodentia > Dasyproctidae > Dasyprocta > Dasyprocta punctata. The sequence goes on along the minus strand of RJWM01005005.1, from coordinate 79,269 downwards.
CTGAACAACCAATGGGTCGCAGATGAAACTAAGGAAGAAATTAAACAGTTTTTACAATTGAACAATAATGTCATTACAACATACCAGAACTTAGGAGGTACAATGAAAGCAGTCCTATGAGGGAAATTTATAGTAGTGAATTCCTATATCAGAAAAAGTTCCATGGAAGACAATGCGTTGGCAAAATTCAACATTTGATTGCCTTGAAATTTCTCTTACCAGATTAATCAGTCCATTGCCCTTAATCTCAGTCTCAGGCAAAGTCTCTGGACTTGAGCAAACTGCAGACAAACTTTCTGCCAACCCATAACACACATCGTGTGAAGTCCAACAACCAGTGCAGTCCTTCTTCCCAGCAGAAACCTCCCAAGCCTGGTCTTTACTGGCAGACTTTCTGTCAGCCTTCTGGTCTCCTGAGCTCTGATCAGAATCTCCCCTACAGAGCAGCCTAAGCTGTTCCAGCTTTATGCATTCAGTTGACATCTCTGAAACTTTCCAGATTCTTCCCACAAGCCATTCCCAAAGGCTCTTGAACCACATGGTCAGGTATAATCACAGCAATGACCCCACTCCTGGTACCAATTCTGTCTTAGTTACTTTTCACTCATTGCTGAGACAAAATACTTGATTCCCCAAATTAGGGAAGGAAAGGTTTATTTCTTACAGTTTCTCAGGAGTTTTAGTCCATACTTAGTTGGCTCCAAGGCAGCATGGTGAGGTGGGGCTGCTGTTCATGCCAGCTGCCAAAACAGCAAGGCACGCTGGTGAGAGAGAGAGCAGAAGCACAGAAGTGAGCAAAAGGAAGACCCGCCTCCTTTACACTGTATCTCAGTTCCACCCCTGGGAGGGTGCAGCACTCACATCACCACTCCCAGCATTAGACAACAAACCTATCACAAGCAAGCACCAGACTCAGCCCCATAAAAAGTATATGAGGACTTGGGGGTACATAATATCACCCAATACAACATCTAAAATGAAGGAAGGAAAGGTTTATTTCTTACAGTTTTGGAGGTTTATGTCCATACTCAGCTGGCTCCAAGGCAGGGTGGCATGACTGAGGGCAGCCATTCATGGCAGCTGCAAGCAGAAAGAGTGAAATGGGCAAAAGAGAGAAAATATGACTTTTTCCTGCCCTTACACTGTATGCAGACTCCACCCCTGGGCAGGTGCAGCACTCACACCACCAATCCCAGTACTAGACAATGAACCAATCACATACGCTAGATTCAGCCACATCCATAATTGCATGAAGCTTCGGGGAGCCACCTAGATACAAACCACAACAGAAGTTTTTAGCTGTAACTGCATACTTAAAAGCAAGAAGACATCAAATCAATAATTGTTGACTGTACACAAGGAACTAGAAAAAGAACAGCAAACTAAAACTGGCAGACAGAAGAAAATAAAAAACTGAGAGCAGAGATAAAGTAGGAAATAAAAACAATATTGTAAAAATAATAAAGCCAACAATTGATTCTTAGAACAGATACGTAAAATTGATAGACTTTTAGCTATATTGATTAAGAAAGAAGGGGGAGAGTGGAGAGAACAGAGATTGAAGTTACTCAAATCAGAAAGTGAGAGAACATTTCTACTGATTTTACTGAAATAAAAAGAATTCAAAGAGAATGCATAAGTAACTATATACCAAACAAACCAGATAACTTAGATGAAATGGACGTAGTCCTAGAAAGTCACAAGTTACTAAAACTGGCTGATGAAGAAATAGAAAATATGAATAGATACGCAAGTTTTAAAATGTTAGGAGGCTGAGTCAGTAATCATAAACCAACCACAAAGCAAAACCAGGAACTTGATGGCTTCCTTGTTGAATTTACACCAATTTAAAAAAATTAATATCAATTGTTATCTTCCAAAAAATTGAAGAGGCACCTCATAACTTCAGATGAGGGCAACAATAGTCTGACACCAATGTCAGACAAAGAAAATACAAAAAATAAAGAAACAAACTACAAAATAATTTCCCTTACATATATTGATGAAAAATTCCTCAACAAATATAAGCAAATAAAGTTCAGTATATATTAAGAGTGGAGCTACTTCCTGATATACAAGCATGGTTATATTTATAAACATTGATCAATGTCATGTGTTACAATAACAGAATGAAAAAAAAATGATCATTTCAAATTAATTCAGACAAAGTGTTTGGCAAAGTTCAATAACCTTTCATTATGAAGCCACTCAGTTCAATAAGAATAGAAAATAAACTCCCCTCAATAAGATGAAAACCATATAAAAAACATATTGACATCATACTCAATGATGAAAAGTTGAATCTTTTCTCCTAATATCAGGAAGAACACAAGGATGTCTGCTTTTGCCACTTCTGTTCAATACAGTGCAGGAAGTCAGAACAACTAGGCAAGGGAAAAAATCCCACATATTGGAAAGAAAAAAAGTAATCTCTGCTTTCGGATATGATTTTATACAAAGAAAACCCTAATGATTCTGCAGGGAAAATTATCTGTTAGTGTAAACAAATCAATTCAGGAAAGATACAGGATACAAAATCAGCACAAGACATTGGTTACATTTCTATGCATTAGTAATGAACAATTCAAATGGGAAATTCAGAAAAAAAGATGTTAACAATAATCTCTAAAAAGGTATTTAGGAATGAGTTAACCATAGAGACAAAAGGCTTGCACACTAAGAACTCAAAATATTACTGTAAGAAATGAATGAAGACATAAGCAAATGGAAAACATCCCATGTTCTTGAATTAGGATATTAATATTCTACATGAATCCATGAACAATATTGTTCAGATGAAAATATTATCCAACATATTCTACAAATTCCACGATAGTCTCATGAAAATTACAACAGAGATTTTTGGAGAAAAGAAACACTCATCCTAAAATTCATATAGAATTTCCAGGGTATCCAACCAAGCAAAGTGAGGAAGGGTTCAATGGAACAGAAAGCTGGTTCTTCTGGGAAAAAAATTAAACAAAACTGATAAACCTTTACTAAGACTGTTAAAACAGAAAAGACAGAAGAACAACACTGGAAATTAAATTGGAGCTATCACTACAAATCTTGCTGACATTAAAAAGATATGGAATACTATGAAAACTTTATGCTCAGAAATTTGACAAATTAGAATAAATGAATTTCTCAGAACCCACAAACTATATAAACTCAACCAAGATGAAATATATACTCCCAATAGCTCTATAACAAATTGAAGTTATAGTTTAAAATCACAAAATGAAATTTCCAGCATTCTATTGCTTCTGTGGAGAATTCATTTGATGATTTAGAGAACAGCATCAATTTTACACAATCTCTTTCAGAAAACATATGAGAAGGGAACACTCCCCAATTCATTTTATGAGTTCAGCATTATTTTGATGCTAAAACCAGATAAAGATAGCAAAATATAAAAAGTTGTAAACAAATCTCTTTCAAAGTTTTGGATATAAAAATACTGAGGAAATGTTTGCAATCTGTATCATTTCTTACAAATGAATGTGAATCTACACTTGTCCCCAAACAAAGTGTTTAATGTAAAATAGAAATCTTCTATTCTACATTGTCATAGTAAAAATTATGAAAAAAGAACAAGAAATAAAAGGCATACAAATTGGACAGGAAGAAGTTAATCTATTTACAGATGACAAAATCATTCATTTAGAAAACTCTCAAAGGTCCAAGTAAAAAACTTTTAGAACAAATAAGTGAATTTAGTAAAGTTGTGGGACAGAAAATTAGTGTAAAGCAATCAGTTACAATTTTAAAATTATATGGAAAGAAATTAAGAAGAAATCTTATTTATAATAGCATCAAAAAGACAACTGGGAATATGTCATATATGTCCATAATCCTAGAACTCTGGAAGACAGAGGATGATTGTAAATTCTAGCCCAACCTGGGCTATTTAGGGACTTGGCTACTCTGTCAAGAAGGAAGAAAGAAAGGAAGGAAAGAAGGAAGGAAGAAAGATAGAAAGGCAAAGAAAAGAAATTAAATTTTTACACTATCTCACACATAAAAATTAACTCAAACAGATCAAATACTTACATATAAGACCTGGGGCCACAGACACCTAGAAGATGTATGTGGGGCAAAGTTTCTTGAATTGCTGTTGGCAATGATATTTTAGGTAGGACAACAAAAGCATAGGCAACAAAAGCAAAAATAAGTAGCCAGGACTCTGTGAAACAAAGTTTCCATGTGGCAGTGGGAACAATCAACAAAATGAAAAGATAACCTGTGCAATTGAGGAATATAGTTGCAACTATACATGTAATAAGGGGCTCATATCTGAAAGGTATAAGAAACAAATGAAAAAGACCAGCAAAAATGATAAAGCAAAAAAAAAAAAAAAAAAAAAAAAAAAAAAAAAAAAAAAAAAAAAAAAAAAAAAAAAAAAAAAAAAAAAAAAAAAAAAAAAAAAAAAAAAAAAAAAAAAAAAAAAAAAAAAAAAAAACAAAACCAACAGCCAACTCCCCAAACCAACCAAACAAAAACTCAATTGACAAATAGGTATGGGGTCTGAATAAACACTTTATTTTTTCTCCAAAATAAATACATGATTGGCCAACCAATATATGAAAAAGGCATAGTATTGTTAATCAGAAAAATTCAAGACCACAATGAGGTATTACCTTATATCTTAGGGATGGTAATTCTAAACCATTAAAATGATTGTAAGTGTTAGCAAAGTCACAGAGAAAACAAAAATCTTACAAATTGCATCGGGATACAAATTAGTACAACTATTATGAAAAGCAACATGAAGTCTCCTTAAAAATGAAAATTGGGGGCACTGACGATGGCTGAGTAGAAATGCCCAGCACTCCCCTCCTCCTGCACAAGGAACCACCACAGTAACAGGAATATACCTGCATTTTGAGGTTGAGTGACTGTGGGAGATCACAGAAAAATCAAGAGAGAAACTGGAACCTTCTAAGATTTAAAGACCTGGGATGGTGCCTACAAAGAGAAACAAAACACCATGACAACTGCTACCATTCATTCTCCGCTGAAAGACCGGGAGACTGTGTTTTGCATTTAAGTGTAAAAGGGAGACTCCTAGCAAACTCTTAAGTGTGGAGGCTGACAATCCTGACTACTGAAAAGTTTCACAGTTCTCAAAGGCTTGCAGCCCAGTCATGGTAAGCTGTTTGAAATTTACAAGGTACCTTTATTTTGGAAAAGGACTTCATATTATTTTGCAGCAAACTTCCAGTCTGCTGAAGCCAGGAACCACTTTGAGAGGTCTGAATTTGGGTTGCTCTAAGGTCACAAACTTCTGCATATTCCCATTTCCGGGATCCACAGATATTTCACTGTATTGACTCAGGGGTAAGTGCCTTGGGAACACAGCAGTGACTATAACCCAAGTCATCTGGGTGCCTGTGCTTTAGGGGACAGGTGTTACAATAAGGAGGAGAATAGGAGACATTGCTTTTAATAATCAGAGGTCAGGGTGATTTTACTCTGAAATCAGAAGTGTGTACCTCAGTTTATAGCTAGATCCTGAGAACAGCATGTGGTATTTATACACAGCGGGGTACTATATGCTACTATGCCATCAAGAAAGATAAACTTGAATTCATAAATAAATGGATGCAGCTTGAGAACATAACGTTAAGTGAAATAAGTCAGACACACAAGTTTAAACATTGCATGGTTTCTTTGTATGAGAGACTCAAAGTATATACACATGAGGAGCAAAATAGCAGATAGAGAAATAGGAAGCAGGGAACATTTCAGATGGTTCCCCAGTTACTTATTTTGTTGTTTCAAAAATACTTTAAATATATGCTAATTTATACTAATATTTTCCCTTAGTTCATGGCAAAAAACGTTTTTTTGCTAATACCTGTTTTTTTCTTTTAACAGCATTTTGTATCACTATTTTGTACTCTACTTTGAAGATAATGATACACAGTGCATTAATTGTCATTATTCTCTTATCATTTTGTTATGAAATTTTGATTATTTTTTCACAAAGAAGTGTGTGCACAAGTGTGTGCATATGGATTCAGACCTGCACCAAGACTACAGAAATGCACCCATATGATTCCCTCTACCCCTCCTCCTGCAGGCATGGTTAGGTGCCTGTTGCTGACACATTGAGAGGGAAATCTGTGATTTCTGATGCTGAGAGGCCTTGTGCAACTCCACAGCCTCAGCTGTCACTCACCCACCCCCAGGTACATATGGCTAAAGGGGCTGAGAGGAACTTTTCTGTAGCTCCAGCAGCTCTGAAACTCCTGGGCATGGAGTACAGCTGAAGGTATCAGAAGAAAAGCCACAGCTCTAGTTATAGGCATGGGCTGCTACCAATGGCAGAGAGGAAAATGAATACCACTGCCACCACAACTATCCAATTCTTACTGTCACCCTGTTCCTGAATGTGGGGTTTGTGTGAGCACCACAGAGTGGGTATTGTGGTTCCTGACACTTTCTCTTCCTTTGCAGTATGTGGGTCTCCACTATGGCCTAGTTGGAGGACAAGTGCATCAGGTCCTCACCCCCATTGTAGGAGTAGTGACCCAGTATCTCACAGCCAGTTATGTGCCTCACATCTTTCTGACCTACAAGTGTTCCTATTCTTATGTGCTCCACAGATAGAGTGAGTCTCTTTTACTCCACCACAGTACGCAATGTGCCCAAACTTGTTATGCCTCCAAAAAACTATAGGGAGATGATATTCTGGTGTCTGGCTGAACAGAGGCATCAACGCTTAACAAAATAATATCCTAGGATACACCTTCAGGAGAAGATAGGCCACCCCACAGAAGTAGTAGAAATATTATTGAAATATCAGATTCCAATGAAGAAATAGAAGAAACAAGGTAGTACTATTCATCTAAAAGAACACAATTACTCTCTAGCAAGAGATCCCAAAGAAATTGACAGGGATGAAATTTCTGATAGAGAATTTAAAAATAATGACTATGAAAAAGCTCAACAAGATCCGAAAGAATACAGATAGATAAATTACTTTAGAAAGACAATACAGGATATGAATGACAAATTCAATACAGATTTTAAAAAAGAATGAAACACAAATAAAGACATTAATAAATAAAGTAAAAATAGGGTGCAAACCCTCAACAAGTGGAAAAAGAATATATGAATTTAAAGGTCTTTTGTTTATTTTTTATTTTTTATTTAAGAGAAAAAAGACACATAAAAGAAAGACAAAAAGCAAGAGACAAACAGACGACAACAACAAATCCATAACAGTAACATTATAGGTTTACAAAACAAGATGATAGGAACTTGACAATGGTTGCAATGTTGTGTATCATTACCTTCGACACAATTGTTTACATTAACAGATATAGACATGTAAAATTGATCTAATCATATGAGTATTAACCATTTTTTCTCAATAACTGATACATTCAGCTGTATAGTCATTTTAGTTATCTTACATATGCATATATTCAGATTTATGGTTTTTTTCCTTTTCCCGTCCTTTTTTCCTCCTTTTCCAAGAAAGGTCTTTTGAAAAATCAGAGACAGAGACACAGAGAAGATTTCTCAGCAGAAATCCTATAAGCCAGGAGCTAATGAAATGGTGAATTGTGAGTCCTGAAAGAAAATAACTACCAACCAAGAATGCTATACCTAGCAAGGATACTTTTTAGAGGCTTCTAGAGTTTGTGTTTGATTCATGATTCAATGCTGGGATTATGGGTGTGAGTGCTACACCTGTTCTGTGGTGGGTAGCGTACACACAGTCTTCTCTGTGAGCTCCTTCCTTTTTGCTCCTCTTGCTTTTGCTGTCTTCTACCACCATGAACAGTTACCCCTTTGCCATAACACCTTGCCTTGGAGCCAGTTGATTGTGGACTGAAACCCCCACAAACTGAGCTAACTAAACCTTTTCTTCCCTAATTTTGGATGTTGAGTATTTTGTCTCAGCAATGAGAGAGAAGTAACCAACACAGAATTTGGTACCAGTAAATTGCTTGGACTATACCTGATCAGGTGGTTCAAGAGCCTTTGGGAATAACTTGTGAGAAGAGGTTGGAAAGGTTCTGAGATGTTGCCTGAAAGAGTAGAATGCCTAGGCTGTTCTGGATGGGAGATTATGGCCAGAGCTCAGAAGACCAGAAAACTGATAGAAATCCTGCCAATAAAGACCAGGCTTGGGAGATTTCTGATGCAAAGAAGGACTGAATTGGTTGTTGGAGTCCAGATGATGTATATTTTGGCTTGGAAAAAAGTTTGTCTCCATTTTTTTTATGTCCAGAGATTTTTGCCTGAGACTGAGATTAATGGTGGCAGAGCAATTAAACTGGCAGAAAAATTTTCAAGGCAGTCGAATGTTGAAGTGGTGGCATGGCTATAGTTTGGGGCTTTTAGTCAGATCTATGTTGAGAATCAAGAGCAAAGAGGTCAGGAGAGTGATTTAAAGTGTCATGAGTTTGGCTTGAAAGGAAGCTCCAGTAAACCTGTGGAATGCAAAGATAGAGTAGAGGGGATCTTGATTGCTGAGAAGGAACAGGAGAACATAAAAGATGTCCTGAAGGCATCAGAAAAAGCAAATCTCCATCTTTTTCAGCCTCAAAACTGCAACAGTGAAAGACTTTGTTCTGAGGAGAGACCTACAGAGAACCGTGTTCCAGAATGGTGGAATCCTAGAGAATTTGTTCAATGGACTTGGATTCAGAATGCCCAGTGATTCAGGTGCTTAATTCCTACAACCAAGAGAGAAGAAAGCCTAGCTACTGCCCCAGCTGGCAGCAGACCTTGGCATCATTCATGTGGTGCTGGTTTTAGGTGCATGTAGAGTACAAAAGTTCTGAGGTTAAAAAGGCTTCCACCCAGATTTCAGAAGGCCTGGGAGCCAAGGCACTGTGCCCATGAGAAAACAATGTGTTAAGCTGTGAGGATGAAGCCACAGGTGCAGAGGAGATGCCAGAAGTTTGGAGAAGCCAGGAACATGGATTATCTGCTGACACCTACAAGGAGGGAGAAGGGTGGGTTCAAGAAAGAAGCCACAGGAGTAATAACCACTGGAAGTGCCATAGGGGTGGAGCCATTCAAGTTCTTTGGAGCTCACAATATGCCACTGACTTCCTGGAATGCTACACATGGAACTATAGGACTTAATGTCAGCCCTGCTGGATTTTGGACTTGCTTTGGTCCCAGTGCTCTGTGTCCCTACTTGTACCTTTTGGAATGGTAGCTTGTCTTGTGCCATTGAACACTGGAAATGTTTAACTTTTTGTTTGTACAGGGGCTCACAACTAAGAGTTATGGCTTGTGTCTGGATATTCCCTCAAAGCCTCAGGCAGTCAAAGTAGAGTTTGTGACTGATTCGTGGTCCAATGCTGGAATTATGGGAGTGAGTGCTACACCCACCCTAGGAGGGTAATCTGCATACAGTACAAAGAATGGAAAGAGACTTTTCTTGCTTCTCCATTTTTGCTCTTGTTCCTTTTGCTATTTTCTGCCACCATGAACTCTTGCACCTCTGCCATGCCACCCTGTCTTGGAGCCAGCTGATCATGGACTGAAACCTCCATAAGATGTGAGCTAAATAAACCTTTCCTTCCTTCATTTTGGATGTCAGATGTTTTGCCTCTGCAATGAGAGAAAAATAACCAACACATTAAATAAAAACTGAGGGAATCCATGACCACCAGACCACTAGACCACCAGACCTGTCTTATGAAAAATTCTTAAGGGAATCCTACAACCAGAAGCAAAAGGAAGTTAACTACCAGCATGAAAACATGTGAAGGCATAAATCTCACTAGAGGAACAGATCCACACAAGATACTAGAAGAGAAATAGGATACAATGAAACATTATCAGTACAATAAACCACTAGGATACAAATATAAATGAGAGGAAGAACAAAGAATATTCAAAGCAATAAGAAAACTAACAAAATGATGGGAAATAACTCCTTACCTTCCATAATAAATGCTATATATCACAAACCCAGAGACAATACCACATGGATGTGAAAAAGCTGAAAGCACTGCCTCAAAGTTCTGGAACAAGACAGGGGTACCCATTTTCATCCCTCTTATTCACTATAGTACTGGCAGTTCTAGAATAATACGAAAGATAAAGAAATAAAAGGCATATAGATAGAAAGAGACTGTCAAATTGTTCCTCTTTGCAAATGATATGATTTTATATGTAGGAAAGCCTAAAGACTCCATCAAAAGACTACTAGAACTGATACACAAGTTCAGAAAAGTTGTATATATAAGGTCAATATATATAAACCAGTAGCATTTTTATGTATCAATAATATAAGAAATCATGAAAGAAAGTCGATTCACTGTAATTAAAAAAACAAAATGAAAATGAAAACACATAAACCTCTCTACAGATAAATTTAGTCAAGGAAGTGAGAGGCTACACTAAAAATTACAAAACACTAAAGAAATTGAAGACAAGTGGAAGGACCTCCCATGTATATGGATTGGAAGAATTAATACTGTTAAAATAGTCATCTTTTGCAAGGCCATTTACAGATTTGATGCCATTAAGATACCAGTGATAGTCTTTTCAAAACTAGAAAAATATTCTAAAATTTACATGGAAGCAAAAAAGACCCTAAATAGCCAAAATACTCTTGAGCTAAAAGAACAAAGTTACAAGCATTACAATATGTGAATTCAAAATATACAACAGAACCGTAGTAACCAAAATAGCATAGTAGTAGTAAAATGCAACACATGGACTAATAGGAGAGAATCCAGAAATAAACACACATATCTATGGTGAACTGGACTTCAAGAAATATACCATAAAACATACAATAGAGAAAGGTCAACCTCTTTGATAAACCATGCTAGGAAACCTGAATACCCAAGTGTGAAAGATGGAAAAATCTATCCTTATCTCTTGCTCCTTACAAGAATCAAGTCAAAATGAATCAAAGACTAAATCTAAGACCAAATCTCCCTAACTGTTAAAAGAAAGTATAGGGGAAATACTTCAAGATACTGGTACAGATACTGATTTTCAGAGTAGGGCTCTAGAAGCATAGGAAACAAAAGCAAAATTTTACAAGTGGCATTACATCAAACTAAAAAACTTTTGCATAGCAAAAGAAAATATTCAACAGAGTGAAGGCACATTCCACAGAATGGGAGAAAATATTTGCCAGTTACTCACCTGATAGGGCATTAATATCCAGAAAATATAAGGAACACAAAAACTCAGCAAAAAAAGAAGCCCCAAATATTTGATTAAAAATGGTGACACAGCAGGGCATGGTGGCATGCACCTATAACCCAGCTACTTGGGAGCTAAGGCATGATGACTGGGGGTTTTAGGGGCTAGCCTGGACAACATAGAAAGATCTATTATCAAAACAAACAACAATAAACAAAACAAAACATACCCCCAAAGCCCAAACAACCAAAACAAAAACCCCTAGGCAAACCAAAATCACAACAAAACCCACAAAATTCTAATTTATCTGGGTACCTACTTTTCAAAAGTAGAAATAATTTGTATATAGAAAATAATGCTATCATTATCCATCAGGGAAATGCAAATCACTATAATGAGACATCATCTAACCCCAGCTTGAATGGTTATTGTATATGCAAAAATACTGGTGAGGATATGGAGAAGAGGGAATTTTATACTTTGGATGGAAATGCAAAATAATATAGTCACTATGGAGAACAGTATGGAGATTCCTTGAAAATCTAAAAATAGACCTAGCACAGGCTCAAGCTATCTCATATATGGGTATATATCTAAAGGAAATGAAATCAGCATACCACACATAACTAGTAGTCTTATTCACAATAGCTATTTAGTATTAGCCTAATTACCCATGGAAAAATGAGTGGATAAAGCAAATGCGATATATATAATATGTATATCCATATATGTCCATATATACTATCCATATGTCAGCCATTAAGAAGCATGAAAATCTGTCATTTGAAATAAAATGGATGGGACTGGAGGACATTGTGTTAAATGAAATAAACCAGACCCCAAAAGACAAATACCATGTGTTTTCTCTTATGCTCAGCAATTAAAAACAAATCAATCTGAACGTAGAATACATATTAATAGAATTTTTTAAAAAAATTGTACTTGGTTGAGCATAGCTAAGGAGTCATTAGATTGATCACTGCACACTATGCGTGTATGGATATATTGAACTATACTTGGTTAACATACATAAGATAGAAATAAAAGACAATTAAAAATAGAAATATCATGGGATCTAGCAATTTCCCTGCTGGGTATATATCCAGACAAATTAAAATTCATACTTCGAATAAATATCTGTACTCCCATGTTCATTTCAGAATTCTTTATCCACGATAACCAAGATATGGAAATAACATAAGTATCCATAGACAGATGAATGGCTAAAGAAAATGTGGGATGAAACACATATGCACGTGTGCACACATACATGGTGGGAAAGAGGGAAGGAAGAAGGAGAGACATACTATTTAACTTTTAAAAAGAAGGAAATCTTACCATTTGTGACAAGGATGAACCTGGAGGACATTATGCTAAGTGAAAAAAGCCAGACAAAGAAAGACGAATCAAAATGGCTTCACTTATACATGGAATCTTGAAAAACATTGAATAGAAGCAAAGAGGAATGTAGTATTTGTCAGGGGATAGGTAATAGGGGGAAAGAGAGAGGTTAGTTAAATCCTATTAACTTTATCTTATATGATAATTTCTGGAGACATCATGTACAGTGTGGTGACTTTGGTTAAAAACCATGTATTACATTCTTGTAATTTGCTGACTAGGTAACTTTTACATTTCATTATTGAAAACGAAAACAGGTGACTATATGAACTGATACATGTTGATTAGCTTGACTGTGATAGTTCATAATATACATATATACCAAAATCATGTTGTAGACCTTAAATATATACATCTTTATCTGTCTTTTATGATTCAATAATCTAAGAAAAAATTTCTTTTAAAAAAATATGATGAAACCTCATGAAAAAGGAGAGAAAATGGGGAAGATCATGTAAGAAACTACCAAATATTGCCCCAAGTATTTCCAAAGAGGAAGAGGCAAAAGCCAGAAATACTAACATTTGACCAAGCAGAGAAACAGTTTCTCCAAAGACTAATATGTACTCTATTTTCAGTTGCCTTTGAAATGGCCCATGATTTACAATAATGCTACTGTGATAAGGAAATTTACAAGTTATTAAAACAGAATTCCAAAACAGTATGAATCAGATTCTTATCGCCAAAATTATAAATTGAGTAATCCACATGATACCACATTTTGGGATAAGTTAGAGAGGACATTAGGTTGCACACAAGGAAGAAATTGAGTTTCTAGAAGGTTTTATTATGACTGTGTGCCTGAATATTTCTAAATATTTCACTTACCTGTTTCCCCCTCTGATTTAGTCACACCCAGGGATAAAAACAAAGCCAAAAATAGCTGCAAAGGCATTCTATTATGACTGTATGATTGGTCATTACTGCAAGAATGTATTTGAATTTGAGGATGGGACATCTTGAGACTGTTTTGGTGAACTGCATAGAGTTGCCCTTCGAATGTAGAGAAAAAAAGGGGCATCAGTATCAAACAGTCAGTAAAAAATCTCAGAAAACAAAACTGCAGAGTAGAAGGCACATCTAAGTGCAACATAGTTAAAGTTTAACCAATTGGAAACTAAACCTTTTAATGATTCCTAGGTTGAAGAGCCAACCTTCCCTGGGAACATAAGTGCAGTCATTTCGACTGTGAAAGCAAAGACCTTTAGAAAGCATTTTTAATGAGATATGTACTTATTAAGGTACAAAAAATTCAGGAATAACAGCTTGAAAAAAAAGTCTGAATCTTCTATAGTTTCATAGTGAAGCAAAAAATAATATCAAATAAACATTCAGTTCAACAATATGGTAAGAACAGCAAAACTATTGACAATAAGTTTTAAAAGATTAAGATCAAAGTAGAAATCAATGACAAAGTGCAAAAGGAGATTTGTGAGAAAACTACAAGATGTACACAAAAAAAAAACAGACTAAATTTTCACTAGTTTGAACTTAAAATAAACAACTTTGGAATGACAGAAAGCTTCTAACTAAATCTGAAGAGAGTCTTGAATTATGAAAAATATTCTTATAAAGTTCATGTCTATTTAAAAATCTAGGTTAAATGAATGAGTAAAGAGGAGTCAGTTAAAGTTGATTCAAGAGCAGCATATATAGAGTCAAAAAGAACACGAAAAAATCTACATCCTACAAAGGAAATGGGAAGAAGTACCACGTTGGAACATCTATAAAACTGTTTTAGATGTCTCAGAACACTTGTAAAGATAGCGCTATGTAGGACTATATCCCCCTCCAAATTTGTATGTTAAAGACTTAATCTCCAATTCAATTATATTTGGTAATTTGGCCTGTGAGACGTAGTTAAGGTTCAAGTGAGGCACTAACCCAATAGGTGACTTTATAAGAGATACTAGAAGCTCTTTATTCTCTCCCTTCTCCCTTTCTTCTATCATTGTTCATCTGTACTATGAAAAGACATGGAGACAAGACAATTGCTTACAAGGTAGGAAAAAAGCCCTCATCAGAAACTGAACCATCTTGTGCCTTGATTGTAGAATTTCCAGCTGCCAGAACTGTGAGAAATATAGTATATTTGCTGTTTAAACCACCCTCTGCTGTCAACCTGAGCCAACTAGTACATATGGAAAGTTATCCAAGTAATATAATATTAAAAACCTTATAGATAATATTACCCAAAATTTATGGGCTAAAATCCTTATATTTTAAAAACCCTGAAGATGGATTGGGACTATAATTCAGTGGTAGAATGTTTGCCTTGACTATTTAAGATTGGGTTCAATTCCCTGAACCACAAAAACAAACAAATGAACAAACAAAAACTTTCAAATAAAATAAAAACCCCAAAGAAAATATTATCTAATGAATTTAGCAAAATATTCAAAGAATTAACATGACATTGTAATGTTTATATTAGAGTAAGAATGATTGCACAGTGGTAATTTTCCTGATGCAATATGAATATGAATAGGATAATAAAAGGATTGAAATTTATTCTGTGAAAGGCCAACAATATGTTACCCTTTGTGAGAAAAATAGCTTTGGTTCCAAGTACAAAACTCTGTTACTGTGGCACAAAAGCAGCCTTAGATAATATATAATTGAAAGGGCATGACTGTGTTCTAAGATTACTACATAAACAACCTCTGGGTCAAGAAAAAAAGAATTTCATATATTTAGATGAGAAGCAGAGATGTGATAATACTAAACATACAGTACTGTAAATAGGAATCTCAGTAAAATGAAGAATAGAATCAATTTCATACAACACTGTTATCTTTTACAGGAAAATGAGAAGTGAAGTTATTAAAGTTAGGAGAATAGTTACTGATAACTAGTATTGCTATTATTTAGTGTTGTGCTGATTGTCTTAGTCAAAGCAATGAGACAAAAATAAAGAACAACAGCTCTGATAGAATAGTCAGTTTTTAATACTTTTCTAAAATGCAAGAAAATCTAGTGAAAAATGATTAGAACATAGATTTCAATAGGGCAGTTAGAGAAAAGATAAATATACAGAGTGTCAATAGTATTCTTCATAAAAACTGAAATCAAAAGGTTCCTAAGCAATATCATTCTCCTAAACAACAACCTAGCCTGCCCAGTGACAGGCCCCAGGGAAGGGAAGTGTAGGTGCTGTGAACGAGTGTTAGGGACGAGTGGTGGGGCATCATTTAGGAAGGATGCATAAAGAAACAACAATTAAATTTCACTGAAGAATATAAAGAAGCCATTAATGAAAGGAAATCTATTTGGTTTCCCTGGATGAAAGAATTGGTCATTGTAAGGATGCTTAGTCTCCAATAAAATCAGAAAAGCATAAAATTTAACTAGAAAAATCATTCATTATTCAACAAGCAATTACTCTAGCGACTTCCAGAAGCACGGCTTTGTAAAAGAAAAACATGACCAAAATTCTTGCATCTGTAAGGATTGCATTCTACTTAGGTGACAGAAGCAACAAAAAATAAGCCCAGTAATGTTTTAGGAGGAAGGGGAAAGCAACAGTCTAGGAACAGTCAAAAGGAACACTGGATTACAATTTTAAATAGAATGGTTGGGTGCGCCTGTACTGAAGAGGTGACATTTAGGTTAAAGCCTGGAGGAGGTAAAAGGAGGAGCTTTGAGGACTTTTGGGACAGTCATCTCAGGAAGAAATCAGTGCCATGACTCTAAGGCATGAAAAATTAGAATGAGGAGCACAGGTAAGCATTCTGAATTCATTCAGTTCCTTAAGGCAGCCAATACAACTAAAGACCACCATGAAAGAGGACTTTCAGAACTGCCACAAAGACACAAGAACAACAGGGTGTGTTTGAAGCAAGGACAATTGCACTGACGAGGAACAATGTTACCTAGAAAAGAAAAAAACTTGTCTATAGGTAAACTATAATAGTGAAACTCAGTGACTGAATCACCCAGAATACTTGGGACAAATATTGAATAAATTTAGGATTCCAACTTAAATCATTTCTGAAACACACACAGGCACACACACACACACACACAAAGAGTTATAAATGAAGTAAAACCTTAAGATGAATTTTTCCTGGTATGAGAGTAGCATAGAAATAAATTAATTGGAATTCTACATAATTGTTGATTTGGTCAAAAAGAAAGGTAAATTAAAAATAAGTCTTGAAAGAAAAGATTTATAATATTTAAAATATCTATCTAGTTTATTGCCACCAAGGGCAGTGGGCAGAGAAAAAGTATAAAAGTATACTTAATGACTAATCTACTCAGAGTCAGACAATTTCTTTTTACTTTCACTGTTGAAAAATTTATAACAATAGTTGCTTTTTATATTAAAACTCACCATTAAGGGGCAGGATGGAAGACTGAGAAATTATAGTATGCCTTAATATTCCTTTATGAAAATTTCAGTCATTTTTTAGAAGTCTTATAAACACCAAGACTATATAATAGATTTAATACCATCAAATAATTGAGTGTGTTTATCCCCTTCCACTAACAATTGCAGTATATTATCCACTGTGTATTCACTACTGTTTTTCTAGTACATTTACTAAGTGAGCTGGGAGTACAGGGATTTTTGCCTTTCATAAATGACAGAAATAATATTAAACATTTAGGCATGGTTTATTTTTAGTGTAAAGGTCCACTGGAAAAACAAGTAGAAAGTAAGACTGCGAGGGTTGGTTGGTGGCACCGTTTTTTCCTTCTAAGTTTAAACCATATAAAAGATGTGGCTAGCACCTGTACAATAAACAGAATTATACATTTAAAGCATCTATAAAAGCAGCAATAAATAGATGATGTCTGGATGGGGTTTGCTTTTTAAAACTCATAAAACCAAAAAGCAGGTGCTTCTGAATAGTTGTAGGTAAAAGATCAAGGGATGGATTTTTCAATTCCCTCAAATTCTACTGGTTTTCAAGCAGACAGCTCTTTGGGCAAAAGCAGTTTCATTTGGAATAGGAACAAACTCTTGACATCTTTTAACAAATAAGGACAGATGTTAGGTTGAGTTCATATAGAAGAGAACATCACTTGGAAAAGTGTAATTTATACAGTTGTACCCTGGTTTCCATTGGGGGATTGGTTCTAGGAACCACATGAATACCACAACCCTCAAATGCTCAAATCCATTCTGTAACCTATGCTCATCCTCCTCTATTCTTTGAATCATTCCTAGGTGACTTACAATACCTAATACAAAGGAAATGCTATATAAATAGGTGTTACACTGTGTTGCTTTGGGAATAATGATAAGAATTTTGGAAGTCTCTTCATGTTCAGTGCAGATGTGATTTTTTCCACCTATTTTTGAACTTTGGTTGTTTGAATTAATGGACGTTGGACTTGTGAATACATAGGGCCAGACAAATGTACTTTGAAGAGGAGCACTATTCTTGATTCTGTAAATGGCGATGAAATCATTGAAATACATGAGGAGAGGCATTTATTTTGAGACATCTGGATCTGAAAAACATAATAAAATGGAACCCTGTGAGATATGTAAGCTTCAAGGCTCATCCTAGGAAATCTGAGAGCCCTGCCGCAGGAGGGAGAAGGCAGACTTAGTCTGGGGCTTCCTTGTGCTGATTACAGAGTCTCTCACAGTCCTGGTTTCTTTATCCCTGTCACTATTTTTCAGAGATCCCTCAGAACACCACTGAGAACACATCAATGCACAGCACTGGATAAGAGTGTGGGATGCTGTCCAAATAATGTGAGCTCATTCCAGAGTGGCTGTGATACTGTGGTATTCATCTAATTTCTGTGTTTCAGTGTTGTGTTCTTCAAAGAGGGCCATAACTCCTACTTTACAGGCATAGGTGGAATAAAGATGTGAATATTCCATACTCTGATATTTAGAGACTCAGTAATTTAATCTACTTCTCTTTCTTTATCTGAAGGAAAATGTTCTTTAAAAAGCAATAGTAATAAAATTTTGCTTATTAATATGTTGGTCATTTAGCTATTACTTACAGTACCCTGGGAGATACATATTATTCCCATATTACTGATCAAGAAATTGAGACTGGAAGGGAAAAGAAACTTGTTCAAATAGCAAATAGCGGCACATGGTTTCTATTACATTCCATGTCTGACTTATTTCTGAGTTTGACTTTTAATCGCTATCATTTAATGCCTTTATAATTATCTATATATGGAAGATGTTTTGCATATGTTACACATTTTACCTAAAAATCACCCCATTAAGATAAAGTGTTAATTTTTCTTTCCTGATCTTAATTGAGGTGACTAGTTTGGTGACACAAAAAGCTGGTTCCTTAGAGAGTTAGAATAATTATAAACCTCTAAGGAATCAGTAAATGGTGAAGTTTGTCAAAAAGTAAAATATTACAAAGGCTTTTGCTATTAATTTTTAAATAATTGCTGGATCCTAGTTCTGTCAGCATAAAGTTACATATATATTCTGTCTAATTTGATGTGAATGAACTTCAAAAACAGATTGAGTCTCTTTAGTTTTTTTTTTTACCTCAAAGATAATTAGTTTGAAATACAGAAGATGGGAATAAATCACAAATACTGTTATTTCAAAGACATTTCTTTTCACTTGATTTGCTTGACTTGATCTTGATTCATAAAAAGCAAAAACCCATCTGTATATGGATTTTATACATTTTGTCAGGAAAACCATTCTTATATTTTAGTGTCTTGATGGTAATTTCCAAAGTTCCATCTCCTCTTATTTGACAGTGATGCCTTGGAATCTCATGAGTATAAACAGCAAATAAGGAAATATGGTAAAACAGAAATATCAGGAGGTCAGAGATGAAGTGAGAGATTTTTTTTCCTTCATAAGCCTGACAGAAATAATGAGTTCAATTCTGCTTGCCACAGTGAAAGACCAGCAATCACTTTAGGTTTTCCTTGTGACTTGGTTATATGAGCTGAAGCTCTCACTGGCCTACAGGTGACACTCGGCAGCTGTGTATGTCCCTTTAGCTTCAAGTGCAATGTTACCCATTATAGCAATACACACATTCAGGTAGTGCTTATATAAATGAAATAAAAATTTGTCTAAAAAACTCTAAATTTGCCTGTTAAGGCCTTCAAATTTTAGTGGAAATTTCTATCTCTAGCAAAATCTCTACTTGGGTCCATGTCCAGAAGTCCTCCAGAGGGACCAAGTAGGTTTCTTTCTTATGGCTTTGACTGATACATCACACATTATTTATTTTACTGATCTGAAGAATTATTCCTGACACCATTCATATATTTGGTTCTACCAATCCATATCAATAATAAAACA
Organism: Dasyprocta punctata; assembly: GCA_004363535.1. Lineage (NCBI taxonomy): Eukaryota > Metazoa > Chordata > Mammalia > Rodentia > Dasyproctidae > Dasyprocta > Dasyprocta punctata. The sequence continues at coordinate 59,465 of RJWM01005005.1, read as the reverse complement.
CTGAACTGAATAATCTCCTTGTCAGCCCTGCTGGAATCACAAGCCACATACAAAGTACTTTTATTTGGAATCTGTTTGGTCAAGGAAGGGAAAGAGCCCATATTTCTTGGGAAAAATTTCCATCTTTTCCAGTTGCAAATATATAGTCTGCATATCTCACTGCATATCTTTTAATAAAACATTTCTAAACCTGACCAAACTGCCGGAAAGAAATTTGTAATGAAAGGTTGCCTTTGTATCGCTTCCCATTTTTTACCTCATTACTATGACAAAAGGTATATTAGTGTCTGAACATTTCATCAGTTCTGAGAACTGTAGCTGTAGGCAGTTCATAAAATGGAAATTGGTGGCTGGTTTGTCTTATTTGCATGTGTGCCACACCCACATTTGTTTCATTTTTATTGCAAATTTTCACTCACTTCTTACATGTACTTGGTACCCTGGGAGGGGGTAAGAGAGCTTGGGGGGTGGTGGGAGAAGGCATTGTTTTCCTATGGTTTCCCAGCTGATTTGGGGGTTATTTTTGCAATAGACAAAAACTAAAACACTGCAAAATATTAAATTGTTGTAACATAATATCTTATATAATCTTATCCACTCTCATTGGTATTTATATTCTATTTCCCAAAATTCATTTTAGGGCTGCATTGAATGAATTATCTCCCTGTATGGATCAGATAGCAGAATCATTGCCTAGTAGCCTACTTGAAGTATTTGTGTGGAAAAAAAATTTCATCTCTCAAGGTGAAATTGACCTGGCAGATTATGGTGGCAACTCTAAACAACTTGCTTTGCTTTCCTTCCTTTGTGTTAGAGCTCTATACAAGTAGGGAGGGACCACCAGGACCTGCACAACTAATTATTAACACAAAGTGCTTCTTTGGCTCAGTAAAGATTCTCCTGTAGGACAGCAAACAATCTTCTTAAAATCTATACTATTTCCTATGTGAGACAGACCTTGCGGAAATTTTCAAGGTCTGCTTACAGAAACACATATATCCAACCACAAACAATGACATTAACTGTCTTGATGGCCCAGGATGAGATGTCTACCAACTCACAGGCCAGTTATGGTACTGCAACAGGTACCAAATCCACACGTTCTCTTAAGAATAGATTTCCATGGCTTCTTCCCAAGAGTAGCCCAAGAGCTTCATTGTTAGATCATAAATGACAGTGACCCAGCTTTCTGTCAATGAGGGAGTTCTGAGCAGCTGAGATTATCATGGTAGATGAGAACAGAAATGATATATGCTAATAAATCTATTGTTAAAGAAAGTGGTGATTGATTCTGTAATTTTTGACCTCAGCAAACCTTCAAAAGGGGGAAAATCCACCAACTGAGTAGTTTTTTTTAACATCATGATTGGTCTAATCGCACTGAGGGGGTTGGATCAGGTGCTCATGCTTTGGATAGATATGAATCTAGTATTTCTCTTGATATTTAGAAAATAATTTTAAAATAGATTCTATCCTGCTTCCTTCCTCACTTGCCCATCCTTGTGCCTTCATGAAGGCAGAAAACTTATTTCATTCAACAGACTACACTCACTGGCTGACTGAGACTCTGGCGTACCCAAAGTCACCCCAGGGAATACAAATGATCCTCAAAGGGATTACATCAGGGTGGGAAAAGAAAAGACCTACACTCAGAGACAATGAAAGGACAGTTATGTTTTATGACTATTTTAGAAGATCACAGGATTCTGAAGCAATGAAAAATATTTCACAGTGTAGAAGGAATTAAGCTTTAAAGTAAAATAGAATTTAAGTAGGCATTTTATCCATCTATCTCTTTTAATGCTTAACTGGTTACACTGTAATTTATGTGACTGTGTGTTTCTCTCTCTTCATGGAAAAGGAAGTCTCAACCTCTGTGAACATTAGAATCATCCTGGGAGTGAGCACATTGGAGGAGCAGACCTTGGGCATCTCGTCATCATGTCTGTGCTTTCTTATATCCAGAAATAGGTCAAAGACTTTCCATGGGTTACAACCTCTTTAGAAGATAGTCAGGGACTGTAAAGAGTAACAATTTGTCCTCTGATGAACATTTAGAAATATTAATTCATCTAGTTTACATATACATATACACACACATATATATGCATACCAATATACATATAATCTTTCCCCTTCTTCCTTTTCTCCTTTCCCCTATCCCAGTTGTTCTTTCATTCTGAACACTTTCTTTCCCTTTCATTTTCACAATATCTGTTGTACATTTTGAATATTATTACTCTTTCAGTTTTTTTTTTACACGAGGGAGACAATACGATATTTACACATGTGAGTTTGATTTATTTCACTTATGGGTGTGGTCTCAAGTTGCATTCATTAGCCAATAAAAATTCATCTTTGTCACAACCATGGGATTAGAAATGGATCTAGGATTTGGACAAAGATGGTGACTCTGGGTTGTCATCTTGGGCAGCTCGTGCAGGGCTGGCGAAGGGCTGCTCCTGAGAGCAGGGGAACATGAACTACCTGTGGCCAGCTGGGACAGGGAGGTGGGGGATTTGGTGGAAAGTGTCCATACCAGGAGTGTGAACAGTCCTGTGGACTTTGGGCCCTGATTCTGTCTCACCCCTGCCACGGGAATCTGCAGGTTTCTCACCTTTTCTGAACATGATATTGATATGAGCAATATTCAGTCACAAGCATCATCATACATGTTAAATAATTTAACATCTATCAGACTTAGTTGGAATAAAATCAGTCAGACTGTGTGCATTTACTTTAAAAACTTCAGCTATTCCATGTTATTGCTTATATTCATTGCCTTAATGTTTTGAGATGGCATCTGGTTCATGTAGTTTTTTACTTGTTCTGTTATAAAATGTTTCCAAATGGAGGAAATTAAAAATTGCTCTAAGTATATGAGGTGATGGAAATGTTAATTAACTTGATTGCAGTAATCATTTCCCAAATTATGTGTATCTCAAAACATGATAGTTTATACCTTATATATGAGTTTGCTAATTATACTGAATAAAAAAACAAAAAAGTAAACATTTAAATAAAACTGAATATAATATCTTGGGTTTTATACTGAAAGTTCCTGGTTCCCAGGAATCTACATTTTGAAAGCACTCCTGGTACCTGTGACACAGACGAAACCTGATTTACAATTTGGAAAGTGCTGCATATACTCTAAAAGTTTCCATGCTGCAAAGATAGCATCCTATTCTTTTGGGAATCCCTGGGATCAAGTTCAGAGCATAGCACACTGTAGGTTGTCTGTAAACATGTGATAGGCAAATGAAAAGATGAATTCCTTATGCTACCATGTCTCAACCTCAGTACTGTTACATTTTGGAACAAGTCATTCTTCGTTGTGGGAACTATCCTGATCATGGTAAGATGTTTCAGAGCATCCCTGATCTCCACCCACTAGATGCCAGAAGCACTCTCTTCAGTTGCGACAACCCATAATGTCACCAGGTATTATCGTGTCACCTGTGGGCCAAATGACTGTTTGAACCAGTTTCATAGATTGATGCAACAGCATAACGGGAGATCTCTAGTGCATTTGTGTGACACACAATATGCATTAAGTAAGCATTTATACCAGCACCTAAAATACTATCACTGCAAAAAACTACTTTGTATGTTGAATTTTAAAAATGACCTTCAGATGAACTGGAGAAAGCTGAGACTAGAACTTTTAACAGAAAGTGTTGTTGGATTCTCCTTCAGAATGGTTATCTGAATGTAGGTATAAGAAAAAATTTAATCAGATTTTGAGCATCCCAAGTGGAAATCTAGCCTTTAATTAAAAAAAGTTATGTATTATAATTTATCAGTGTGATTCCCATTAAATCAGTGGGAATTCAATGAATAAATCCATATACAAGACTTGAATATGTAACCTTGGATGTGATCCGTTTGTTATATTCATGAGAATTATAATGATTGCTTGTGCACGGACACGTTTTCTCTTCTCTCCCCTTAAGAAATTTAAAACCACACATACTTAGCAAAAGGAACTCACTTTGTCAGGAAAGTAAGTAGAAAAATGAGATTTTAAAAAGTTCCAAAAAGTTATCTGCACTCTGTTGTTTAAACAGGTAGCTACTCTGAACCTTCAACTGAACAATGAACTTTCCCTGTGGTCAGTAACTGGAGGTAAGTAAATTTGTGGTCTTCTGCATCATTGGAAAACACCAGAATTAGCAACCTCAGATGTGTACGCAGGTTCATAACATCTCAGATTCAATTCTTCCTTATACCTGAGGTTTAAAGCAATGAATTGGAACTATGGTAATTTAGATAAAACAAATAATCAGCAGGGACTCTAACCTGTATTCTGCCCACATTCTACCACAAGTGTAGCTATGGCTGTAACAGCAACAGTGATATCAGCAGCTACAGTGCCACTAAATAACACCCATTTCTATGACAAGCACTGTCATTACCACTACACACACTCCTACTGTACAATATTATTACTGTACAGTCAAAGCAACCACCATTACTACCACATTGCCATGGCAGGAAAGGACACGATGATGTTTATATAACTATTACCCTTTCTCCTACTTCTCTTCTTCCTTCTCCTTTTTCACTCTACTTTAAAAAAAAAACACTGTGTTGAGAATTTATTATATTTTGTGAACTTCATGACAATCCTTTGCGATAAGTCATATAAAGCCATCTTTCAAAACAGAAGATCAGAGTTTGATTAATGTGCTCACTGAACTCAGTTTTTGGTGACAAGGCGTGAACTCAAGGTGGGGCTCTGGGTCCCTGATGCAGTGATATCCTGCCATACAGTGACTCCCATGCGATCATCTGAACCTGGATTTCACCTCCCCAGCATGTAGTCTTCTTGCTCATAAAATGCCAAAGATGGACTCAATAATCCCAAAGCAGTTTCCTCTATTTGCCGTCAGTGATGCATACCTGTATTATGTGGGCTTAGGCCAACATGGCCTCACGCAGTGACACAGAACCTAATGCTTGATTGCATTCTCATCCGCCAGATTCCCATGGGGATGACTGGCTGGAGCAGTGGCTCAAGCCAACAGGTGATAATTGAATTTTTTCTCCTTTGACCAACAGACCAAGGTTGAGGGAAGAATCCTCAGCATCAAGATTGGCTGTGAAACAGATTGTTTTAATTCAAATTTGCCCTTTTTTTGAGGTTCAAAAATGATGACTTTGGAAACCTTTAATTAGATATCCTTCAACATGTAAACTTAAGACTGAGGGAGGATTAAGAAGTAGAAATATGAATTCAGACTTGTTTGTAAATACTAGAATTGCAAATAAAAACAATGTACAATAACAGTTGTTTATAATGGTCAAAAAACTGGATGCCACCTATATGGCCTTTAAAAAGGGGCTCATTAAGTAAAATCATGAAACCTCTCTAAAACATCATAGTGTACAGCCACTACAATTATGTGTAATTCCATATTTGACATAGGATAACATTCACTTGAGAGCATACACCAAGATGTGGTACCTCCTTTTTTTATGGTACCAGAGATCAAACTCAGGCCATTGTGCTTGGCAGGCACGTGCTTGTGCCACTGAGCTGTATCGCTGGCCATGAACTTCATTCTTTCCATGATTCTAGCTGCAAAGCGAACTGGATGAGGACTGAGTGAAATTGTCGCATAAGGTTAACATTGAACCTAACAACTGAATTTTTTTTGTATAAATTTCAGATAAGCAGAAAAATGTAAAGCTGTTTCTGATTTGGTGAAATTTAAGATGCAGGGGGATACATATATATGTTAGTGATGTAGAATTTGGAATTATTTTCCATCTCAAGTTTGCAAATTGCGTGTTGATTTAATTTGCATGCCACAGTGGAAAACCAGACCTCCTCTTTTTAAAAACTCAAATCTCCTATCTTATCAGCCATATTATTTGTTAGCTTTGATTCTGAACAACTGGTGGTTTCTCATTAAAGTCAAATCCTCCCAGGGGGAGATGGGCTAAGCTGGTAAGTGCAAAAGAACTTCCTGTAAGTTATAACAGCAGTTCATGTGAATGTCACTAGAGTAAGTTCCAAGCTTCAAAGGCAACTATTTTGGAGAAAACAATATTTATTTGAACATAAACTTTCTAAATTGTGAGCTAGGAAAAGTAGTCTATATCCTTTATACATTAGTTTTATGTAATTTTCAAGTGAAGTCCTTCCCATCTTTGGTTTTGCCTCTCAGACCCAGTTTGCTTTGCTGATCCATTTTCCTCCATCCATTGTTCTTTGAGCAAAGCACATTCAGGGCTCATACTTTCCTAGAGGCCTGGAGGCAGTTTAATAGCACCAGTCAACAAATGAGCTTAATTGATCCTGTTGGGCCCTCATTTATGCAGGAATGGCCAGGAGCTGCTGTCTCAGTTCTCTTCTGACAATCATCATTTTGGAAAAATGCATTTCTACCTGATTTTATTTGCCAAAGGAATATTCATCTTTGCATTATTCAACATGTATTGATCATGAGATTACAAGCATCTCCAATTTAATAGACAGGTTTCTCCAACTCTGCGTGTATTTCTACTAGAACACTAATTTGTAATTTATGGTAGCTGCTTCCCAAATAGTTTCCATGGTTTTCAAATACCTTCTCACAGACCGCTCCCTCCATTCCCTCCATCCTGCTAGTGTGTGAGAAAGAAGGAGAAGATGCCTCTACAAGAGGATTAAGATCTAGCTTGAGGTTGATATCAAACTTAGGTCCAACAGGAAAGCAAGACATTTTTCTGGATGACTTGAGATTCTCCCTGCCCAGGTACTCTGCCTTGGCCATTTTCATAGGTTCAGGACTCAACTAGTTAGTTTCCTTCCCAGGTGAGTGCAAACACATTCCTCAAAATATTGCCCAGTGCTGAAAATGTTATCCTGCCAAACTTGTCCTAACACAAACATTGAACAAAGTGGTCCTCATTTTTGGCCCATTTCTTGTTGTTCTACCATGCCCTTTGACATAATCACCACTCAGATCACCTTCCCAGATCCCCCTTGCCACTTTTTCCCTTCTCAAAATGCCAACATCTCCTGCTCAGCACTCAGCTCATGATCTTGCTGCTTCCATTCCCGAGAGAATTAAAACAGCAACAAGAAAACTTTCACAAACCCTGACCCCCTCTCCACACTGACTCACCTTGAGGCAGTGGACCCACACACTGTCTTCCTTCTTGCTCCTATAGGGAAACTGTCTACGTTCCTTCTCAAAGGCATGGCCTTCACTTTTACACTAGAACCCACCTCTCTCCTGTGCTCTGACACCCTGTAATTTAACTGCCAGGTCTCCCTGTGTTTACATCATCAGCTCCTCGCACTCTTCTAGATTGTTCCCAACTGAGTGGGAAACAGAGCTCTTTCTGCCATGTTCAGATAGCTTTTCTTGATTTCAGTACTCCCTGCAGTTAAAGCTTCATTTTTCTACTCTCCTTTAACAAACATTTTCTAAGAATTTTGTAGGCTAATAGTCTCCATTCTTCCCTTGAACTTAACCAACTAGTTTTTATCTTGAATTTTATTTAGACCTTTTAACTGAAATTAACCAGCTAACTACCTTACACTTTCCCCTTTTTGCCTCCCCTTTGATCTCCTTTTTCAGATTGCTATAGTTTTTATTGTAGAGGTCTTTCACTTCCTTGGTTAGGTTAATTCTTAAGTATTTAATTTTTAAGCTATTGTGAATGGTATAGTTTTCCTATTTTTTTTTTTAATCAGGAAGTTCGTTATTTGTGTAGAGAAACCTATTAATATCTGTGAGTTGACTTCGTATCCTGCTGTATTGCTAAATTTGGTTATAATTCCTAGGAGTCTTGGTTTAATTTTTGGGTCTTCATGTTGAAGAATTGTGTTGTCTGCAAATAATGATAATTTGACATCTTTTCCTATACATATCCCTTTTATTTCTTTGTCTTGCCTGATTGTTCTGGCTAGTTTCAAGTACTATATTAAATAGGAGTGTTGATAGTGCATATCCTTGTCTCATTCCTGATTTTAGAGGGAAAACTTCAGTTTTTCCCCATTTAATATGCTGTTGGGAATAGGGTTGTCATGAATGGCTTTTATCAGACTAAGGTCCTTGTATACCTATCTTCTTTAGGGTTTTATTTTAATCATAAATGGATGTTGGATTTTGGAAAAGGTTATTTCTGTGTCTATTGAGATGATCAAGTGATTTTTCCCCTTGCTTCTGTTCATGTGATATATTACAGTTTTTGATTTGCATATGTTGAACCATCCTTTTATCCTTAAAATGAAGTCTACTTAGTCACGATGTTTGATATTGTTGATATTTGTTGTACTCGGTTTGCTAATATCTTGTTGGAGATTTTGCATCTATGTTCATTAAAGCACTTGGCCTGTAGTTTTTACTTTTGGTTGGATTGTCGGGTTTGGAATCAATGTAATGCTAGTTTCCAGGATTGATTTTGGAAGGACTCCTTCCCTTTCAATTTCATTAAGCATTTGAGGAGTATTGGCATTAGATCTACCCTGAAGTTCTTGTGGAATTTGGCAGTGAATCCCTCAGGACAGAGCTTTTCTTAGTTGGTAGGTTTAAAATTTTTTTTTTAATTACTGCATTAATTTCATTGCCAATCAATTAGTTGAGATTTCTATATCTTCTTGTTTCAGTTTTGGTGATTCATATGTATCTAGGAATCTACTTGTTTCCTCTGAATTCTACAATTTTTTGGTATAGAAGTTTGTGAAGTAGTTGCTAATAATCTTCTGATTTTCACAGTGTGCATTGTGATTTTGCCTTTTTTATTTCTAATTGCATTGATTTGGTTCTTTCTTTCTGTTTTCAGTAAGATTTGCTGATTTTGTCTATTTTATTTATTCTTTCAAAGAACCAGCTTTTAGATTTCTTGCATTGATTTTTAAGTCTCAATTTCATTGACTTCTGTTCTATCTTTGCAATTTCTTCCTTATACTAGCTTCAGATTTGGATTTTTCATGTTTTTCTAGGCTCTTGAGGTACATCATTAGGTTATTTATTTAGGGTTGCTTTGTTTTTCTGATACAGGCATTTACAGTTATAAACTTCCCTCTTAATACTGCTTTTATTGTGTGCTGTAAGTTCTGATACATTTACTGATATTATCACTTAATTCTAGGAAGTGTCTTATTTCTTCTGGAGTAGAAGAAATACTCCAGAAGAGTGACCCATTGATTATTCAAGAGTGTTTTCTTTAATGTCCATGTGTTTCTTTTGCCATTGATTTCTAGTTTCAATATGCTATGATTTGATAATATCTCATATACTTTGAATTCTTTTGCATTTGCTTAAGAATACTTTATTGGCTAGTATGTGGTATATGTTGGAGAAAGCTCTATGTGCTCCTGAAAAGAATGTGTATTCTGTTGTTGGGAGCAACACTATTAAATCTATTTGTTAGAAAGTATGATTCAACTCTGACATATGCTTGTTGCTTTTTTACTAGTTAAACTTTCCATTTCTAATAGTGAGGTATTGAGGTCCCCCTCTATATTAATATTGATGGTGCATATATGTTTATAATTGTTATCTCTTCCTGTTTTTTTTTTTTTTTTTGTATTGCTAATCAAACTCATGACCTTGGGCTTACCAGGCAGGTGATGGGCTGCTGAGCTATATCTCTTGCCCTTATCTTTTCCTGTTGAACTGTCCTGTTTTTCAATGCGAAGTGAACTTCTTTGTCTCTTCTGATCAGGTTTAGCTTAAAATCCTCTTTGTCTGAACACAGCATAGCTATTCCTGCTTGTTTTGGAGTTCTACTGTGTGGAATATAATTTTCCATCCTTGGATTGTCAGTCTCTGAATTTCTTTGTGGGTTAAATGTATACAGAATTCTCCCTAGTGAATGAGAGAAGTTTTGAAATGTCAATCAATGGAAGATGAGAAAGAGAGAGAAGAGTGAGGTACAAGATCCTATTGAAGAGTAAAAGGAATGTTAGGTAACAATATGGGAAAACAATGAACAAACAAAAGAAGAAAAAGAAAAACAGAGCCACACTTGCCAGATCTGGTTTCTTACTTTGGAGGGCAGGGTTCATGCCATTCCTGGCCCAAGTTTAAACTTCTCGGGGGATCTACGTCTTGCCTGCACACTCCTTGTGTCTGTCTCCCATTGCTGTCTTTTACCCAGTCACTGTGGGAGGGTAGTGCTGAAACCCCCAAAGCAGAGCTGTTCTGTGACTCAGTTTTAAACAATGCTTTTCCAAAATGAAGATTGATTAAATTGCCTCTCTGGCAATATGGCATACACTGTGCTGGGTTTCGTCTCCAACTCTAGTAAAACCCTATGCTGTTTTTATAGTTTGAAGTAACCATAATAATGATAGCCCAATGCAGACTGCAAGCAGACTTTGCTGATCATGCTTTCCAAACTGCTCCTTTTTCTTCTCAGAAAATCTTGATTCTCCTTTGGAAATCACCATTACTTTTGTATCATCACCTGGATCTCTCTTAGGGTAGCCTCCACCTTCTGATTCAGATGGCCAACCATGGCCTGGGTTTAGCCAATCAGAGAACTCTGTTCCCTTGTCCACAATAACTAAAACGAAGCCAGTAGAAGTTATGGGTATTCACTACATTTACTGAGTTTGAATAATGTGATCTTGAAGCTGTCAGTTGTCCTCTCAAGACTGCTTTTCACTGGGCAGTCTGAAGAAAGAACTAAGGGAGGGAGAATAACTGAGTTCTTGCACTGTTTAAACCACTATATCTAGCTTTACATGATGGGCAGGTGCAAAGGAGCCACAGGCACTTCTATTTATAAGAGTGAATAAATTCTGCATATTCACTTAAGTCTATTTTATTCTTATAAATTTGCAAAACAAGTACCACCTCTAATTTCCTTGAACATAAAACAAGCAGATGTATTAGCCTTGCAACTAAGAAGCTATAGAATGTCCAAACTAAATCATGATGATCACATGCAAGTTGAACCTTTTTCCTCAAAGAGCAATTGATAGTGAATCAAATTTCAGGAATATAGTACAGGTCACACATCATCCTCCAAGCTCTTCCCTCTGGTGAAGGTTAAATTTGGAACATGAAGGTCCTTATTACATTGCAAGAACCTGAAGTTTTGGTAGTACAGCAAGAAGATGGGGCGGGGGTGTAAAAAATGCATGCAGTTCACCTGGCTTTTCTGGTAAGAAACCAGGCATTACATACATGCTATGATGTACCTAGTGTAAAAACAGAGGCTATAGTTCCAAGCAGAAGAGAGTCATAATTCAGAGGTATTAAAAAAATAGCACTGGGGCCCCAAGGAGATTTTCTTCGAATGCCTACAGACATTCTACCTAACCTAATTTAGGCAATGTCATGAGTCAGAACAGATTCCCATCAGATCTGGCATGCTTGTCATAACATGGCATTTGAATAGAAGACATTCCTTCCCAAGGGAAATTCTTGCTAAGGAGTTGTGTTGCTTAATGGGGTTTAAAGATTCCTTTTAAGTTTCAGGGCCTGTTTGCATGAAATTTACATTAGAAAAAGTAACTGTTGGCTGAGTTCCATTTAAAGGGAAATAGGCTTTCTCCAGGCAAGGATTTAGAGGGATTGGCCCTCACTGCTGTCACCAGCTGATGAGGGCAATATTCACTTTATGAGAGAAGGGAGGCAGGTGCTGTGTTTGAATGTGGAATTATGGATAGAGTTTTTTAGAAGCTACCAAAGTTTGAGTTACTTCAAAAGTGACCTTGGGATTATTTCTTTTCTTTCTCTCTCTTTCTATTTTTTTATTTCTTTTTGTTTTGTTTTGTTTTAATTTTATTTTATAACAGAAAAGAATGTACAGGACACTAGAAAAATATTGGCAAAAAACATGAATGTCACAAACGGTACACTATTTTAAAAAGAACAATTCACAGCAAAAATGAAATCTAAAAATGACCCTGTGAAAACTACTTTTCACTGACAATTCTTTTTCTTTAACTATCTTAACTAATTTTTTGTATATGTATACACAAACATATACATAGTGTTTCTTTCAGTTTGACACACAAGTGCAACAATATGATGGTTACATGTGTGACTTATTTATTTCACTGATAAGTATATTCTCCAGGTGCATCTATTTAAGTATGAAAGTGTCTAGCTTATCATTCCTTATAGGTGAGTAGTAGTCCATTTCATAGAAATACCACCTCTTTTTTTGTCCATTCCCCAGTCGATGGGCAGTCAGGTTGTTTCCAAGATCTGGCTATTATGAACTGCACAGCTATAAACATAGGTGCACATATGTCGCTGTGATATGATGTTTTTAGTTCTTTTGGGAAGATACCCGAAAGGGTAATAGCTAGGTCAAATGGGACCTCCAATCCTAGGTTTCTGAAGAATCTCCACACTGACTTCCACAGTGGTTGCACCAGCCTGCATTCCCACCAACAGTGGAGAAGCATTCCTTTTTCTCCACAGCCCCTCCAGCATTTGTTATTGGTTGACTTCTTAATACCAGTCATTCTTTCTGGGGTGGGGTGGAATCTCAGTGTAGTTTTCATTTGCATCTCTCAAATGACCAGTTTCCAAAGGTCTGCATCCAGCTAAGAGCTGCTGGAGGAAGTCAGCAACAGTTTCAGCTCTAGGCTTATCTGGCCTGACTCCAAAATGGCTCCCAGCCAATCACTCTCTTGCATGGGAGGATCGAGTCCTCCATGCTCACCGCCAGCCAGCCCAGTCCTCCACGTCCTCTGCTCTCCTCCAGTGCCACATCACTCTGGAGAGGCCCCTGGGGTCACCAGCCGCCACCAGCACCACAACTGTGTGCCCCCAGGCTCCAACAGCTCCCATCATGCAGTGAGTCCGGCCTTGGGCAAAGGTACTGCCAGCTACCATTGCCTTCTTCTTTGTTGAAGTTTTTCTTTTCACTCTCTCTGTGGGGTTCAATTCAAACTTCAGACTCTTCCTGGGTCTAAGGAACCCACTTCCCTCCTTTTTGTCTTCCTCACGATGGTATGATCCCACGTCTAGAAGGTGTCTCTCAGAGAGGTTGTTTTCTCTGCTGCTTACTACTCCTCCATCTTCCCGGAAGCCTCTATCCCTTGGCATTACTTCTGACAATCATTGTATTCGTGGAATCACTCACATAGCCAAGATGGTTGACCATTAATTCTCTTGGAATTTAGAAATGGGACACAGAGGTAGCTTGTCTTGTATGTGGAGGTTGCTTTTTTTTTTTTTCCTTGAACTTGAGACATGCAAATTTTAACAAAGGTAGCCTAAAGAGGTCTTGATCTTCTATTATCATTTAGCTTAGAAGCCTGTAATTCCACATTCAAATCCAAGAACCTCTAAATAAGTTAGGGACTCAGTAAGCATAGACTGCATTCCATGCTTTCCTGGGCAGATTCTTTAACTAATTAGTGATTGCAAAACTAATCAGTGTTAGGGAAAAAGAGTAAAGTCAATGATCTCATCCACTTCTTTGCATTTTCTTTTTCTAGAAGTAGACATTTTCAAATGATAGTCACTTGTTCAGGAAATAGTTTTTGAATTGAAATGTCTGGAAGTTAACAAAAGGTTTATCCAAGTAAACATATGATCAAATGGCACAGTAACGATTATCTTATACAATTCAAAGAAGGATATCAATTAACAGAAAAGTTGACTTCTCCTGCAAATACAAAAGAATAGTGTGGCATGTCAGTCTTGTACTCAAATATATGCAATCTTTGGATTGGGTCAGTATTTAAGTTATTCATTCTTCCTATGGGCACAGTTTTCAGAGATTGTTTTGCAGTTAAGTAATGAGACAAAAATACTTTTTCTCCCATCAGGAAAAATTTGTGAATGAAATGAAAGCTCTCATTAGTGACTGTTTTCTAAATGCATTATTCCTACAAAGCTTTACAGCAGATCATTTAGATTTCATGCTTAACACATCAACTTCCTTTACCTTCTTTACTTACTTCTTTTACCTCCTTGGTTAGATATAAATTTCTCAAAGGCAATTTTAGTAAAAGTGCTGACTGGGCCTTCTGGAAGCAAATTTAGGTAGGGTAGAGGAGAAAGAAGTAGCTTCAGGTGGTCAGGGATGGTTGAAACTTTTAAAACTAGGTAAAGTGAGGCTCTTGCTGTATTCCTTACTCAGTGTGACACATAAAGGGGAAGGATTCTTGTTGTCTGTTGGAAAGATATGGCTTAGCTCTGATGGCTTCATGATGACTGGACATTCTTTGGTTGACAGTGTAACAACTTTACAACTAGTCAGAATAGCTGTGTTGGGTCTCCAAGCTATGTACAAATGGTGGTGACAGTTTGACCACTGGTGCCCATACTCATCAAGGTAGCCTGGATTGGTTCTAGTGGCACTAGAATGGCAGCTACCAGTCTCTGTTTGGCTAGGAAATCTGTCACAAATGCAGGTAATTTCCTTCCTTATGCAAGGGTATATTAAAAAGGAGTCTTACTTTTGGTTGGAAATGAGAGATGTCCAATTCATTTTGGCTTGGACATAAAAGAAATTTATGACACAAATCCTTAAGAAGTCATGAGAATAACTGGCTTCAGGAATATGTGAATTCAAGGTATATACTGTCATCAATCTCAATTTAGCTTTGGTTTCTTCTGTGTGATTTTTAAGTTTCAAACAGATCTTTTTATCATGGTGATTCCCAAGAACTCCAGGATTATCTTCTACATACAACTACTAACCCAAGCAAAAGGAAGACTTTCCCATTCCCAGTATTTCCAACAGCATTCCAGAGATTGATTCAGAGTGATGTCATTTGAACAATGGTTCTTAAACTCACTGAACGGATAGAGAATATGTTCTTTCCTGTAATCAAGGTGTGTGTGTGCGTGACAAGGTGATATCAGCCCCCAGTGGAATTCCCAGAAGACAGAATGAAAAAATACTGACTTCTTAAAGGAGAAGCAAAGCCTATTACAAGAAGAACAGAGGTTAGAAGGTAGACTTACAGAACCATTATTTGCTGGTGTTTGCCACAAGGACACCCCTGCAAACGTTGCCCTTCATGTTTAGGTACTTAAGAACTGGTAAGCACCCAGATGATATATAAATGCTCACATAGCTTTATTCATGCCCAAAAGTTAGTATTATGGTTTGTGTTTCAATGTCACGCCAAAGTCTCATGCAATCATAGATGGGGTTTTTTCAGAGTTGGCTGGATCTAGAGTGTGTAACCCTGGGATTGATTCATGGTGCAATACTAGGCTCAAGAGCATGAGGATTAAGGGTGTGAGTACTACCTGCCCTAAGACACCTGGGTAAGATATAAGGGTTAGCAAGAGCTGTGATCATCCCTTGCTTGTTTTGCTACCTTCTGCCCATCATGAACTGTTTGCCCTCTACAATCCTTGTCTGCCACACCACCCTGCCTGGAGCCAGCTGACGATGGACTGAAACCTTTACAAACTGTGAGCTAAATAAACCTCCCTCTCTTAACCTGTGGGTATTGGATATTTTATCTCAGCAGTGAGAAAAGTAACAAAGACAGTTAGCTAAACCTGGATCATTCAGTTGTGACTTTTTAAATTGAACAGGGTGGAGGCAGATTGGAAGGGATTCTGTAAAGGGGAGATGAATTAATTGCCTTTATGAAACACCTACCAAATAGTCATCATTTTCACGTATGATTCATTTTCTTCTCATGATGCTTCTTCAGGGTAAGTCTTATTATTCTCCCTTTAGTATGGAGACTAATGATAATGATAATAGCAATAACAATGACAATAACAATAACAACAATAATGCAACAAAAATCTGCTCATGGTTACACAGATTTAGCCCTTGTCTTCAACCTAATATATTACGCTTATGTTTATATGACTATTTGAATTAACAACTCAGAGGTCTCATGTTTGGTGGTGAGGATTGGTTACACCTTGAGATTGAAATGGATTGTAGTCCTTGATATCTTTTATGTGGGTTGGTTATTTGTATCTCTTAGACTACTCATGCTGCTAGCACAAAATACCATAGATGATGTAGCTTGAACAACAGACATTTATTTGTCGCAGTCCTGGAGGCTGAGAAATCAAAGGTCAAGGTGCCATCATGGTTGTGTTCTTGGTGTGCAGTTAGCAATAATCTCATTGTATTCTCAAAGGGTGGGGAGCAAGTGACCTATGGTCAGTTCCTTTTCCTCTTCCTTTTTTCAGTTTGTCGAGACAAGGTCTGTCTATACAGTCCAGGCTGAACTTGAGTGCACCTTGCAGCCCAGGTTGGACTCCAACTTGAAATCTTCCTGCCTCAGCTTTCTGAGTTCTGGGATTTCAGGTGTGCACCACTGCATCTGGGCAGTTCCTCTTCTTAGGAGTAACTAATACCATGAGGGGAACTCTTTTCTCATGACGTCATCAAAATCAGGTACTTTCCCCAAAGCCCTACCTCCAAATGCCAATGAATTAGGGGATAGAGTGCCAAAACATGAATAAAACAAGCATGCAGGCCACATCCTTATCTTCCCCTTCCATCCTACTTCTTTTTAATTCCTGATCATTTATTCTCTTATCCTTTCCCCAGTTCTGCATACTTGCCTGTCTTATTTCTCTTTGTCAAACCATGATAGGATTTCCTTTAGAAGATGGTCTCTCTCTCTCTCTCTCTCTTCCCTTCTTCCCTCTGAATCTCTGAATTCATGCATCCTTTAGAAGTCCTGTCATGTCAACTAAGAGAGCACTGTGCACAGAGGCTGCTTTTGCTCCTGTGATGCCCGCATATTGTAGCCAGTGGAGGCATAGAGCTTATCCTCCCCTATACTCATGCTAATACATCTTGAGACTTTTGAATCAGTAATAGCTATGAGTAGGATCCACAATTAACTTCACCAAATAAGAAAGGAGGAGAAAAAGCCACCAAACTCTATTTGATATAAAGCCTTATTTGCCATTGACTGAGAATAACAAGCTTAAGGCGTTAGCTGGCTGGGCTGAGCAGATTAATAACATGCCTTTGGTTAGCGGTTGAGCTTCATCCTGAAATAAATCCTGTCTGATCTCTTGGTACAAGTCATGAGATTATTTCATCCAGTCTGGAGGCAAGGATTTTTTGCCTTGTATTTGAGCAGCAAAATGACTCTGAATAAAGCATATTTTTTGTGTATCGCAGGGTTTGGCTAATTTATGAATTAGGACCATAGGAGAAAGATGGCTTGCTCACTATCATCAGAAATTTTATAATCAAAAAGAATATGATTAAGTTAGAGCCATGGTCCTTAGACTGTGACCAATTTTCTTGTGCTTCTTCCCCTGAGGAGGAGATATTTTTGAGGGTTATAACTAAGAGGAAGGAGTGCTACTGGCACATGGAGACCAGGGATGCTGAAAACATTCTACAATGCACAAGACAGCATCATAAAAGAGTCACCTTCCTCAAAATGTTGACAGTTAAAAAATCATAAGGACAGTTATAAGTAACCCAGGCTTCCAGTCAGGTAGACTGTTTTCATATACTCACACTGGGTAATGTCCTTCTTTGGCAGAAACTGCTGCAGAAGAACTTAGTTCTTAGGTTACCTTTTGATTGCTGCTGTAACAAATTACCACGAAGTCAGTGGTTTGCATACTACAGATTTATTATATGGAGGTCAGAAATATCACCATGTCCTTTCTGGGGGAAATAAAGGAGAAAACTGTTACTTGTGTTTCTCAGCTTCTAAAACGCTGTCCACCTTCTTTGGTTTGTGGCTTTTTTCCTTCATCAAGGTGAGCAGTCTCTTCACTCACCCTTCTACATCACATCTCTGCTCAATAGCTCTCCTGCTTTCATCCGATAAGGATCTTTGTGATGATGTTGAGTCTACCTGGACAGTCCTGGTTAAGATGACTATCTCAGGACATTTAACCTAATCACATTGTGAAACTGCTTTTGCCACATAAAGGTCACATTGTTGTGTGTTTTGAGGACTTGCACATGAACACTTTTGAGGGACCATTATTTTGCCTCCTACTGACAGTCCTCTTCCTCTACTAGAAGAACACCTAGTCTATCCATGTTTTCTGTAACATCTCATTTCCCAAACTCCCTTAGACTACTAGAATCCTGTGGCCAAAGAAAAATAAAAACCAGTTCTAAACACAAACAAAACAAAACAACAGCATTCGTCAACTTCAAAAAAAGACTGTTCTCTTAGGAAGCTCCTGGCCACTTGATGAAGTTACTACCCTAATTCTACAGAAGGATAAATATGAGAATGCATATAATTTTAAGATCCCAAGAAGATTAGAAAGTCAAGCTATTCTTTTGGACCATCATTATCATCATCATTCCTCCTCCTCCTTCTCTTCCTCTTCCTCTTCCTCCTCTTCCCTTTCCTCCTTCTCCTCCTCCTTGTTCTTCTTGTGATACTAGAGATTGAATGCAGGACATTTGCACTGAGCTACAACCCAGCCCTTTTATATTTTTATTTTGACACAAGGTCTTCCTGAGTCTCTACATTGCCCAGACTGAGTTTGAACTTGATATCCTATCTTAGTTTCCCAAAGTGCTACCACACCTGGCCTGTTTCTTTTTCTGTACATAGAGTAGCATTAAATGAAGGCTTATTTTAAAAATGTAAATTTCTCATCTTTGTAACTTCAATCCCATTTAGTCCAAATTTCTAGGGATACCACTACTATTTTGAGTCTAGATCTATATCTAGTCAGTGTCTAACTCATTCTTGTAAGATGCTCGAATTGAAGCTTATACTACAACCACATTCCTTATGGGTTCTGTATTTATTACACTGTTTGGATACTTTGAAGATTATCATAGTGCTTTGGAGGGTAAAACTGAGTACCAAAGAAATACTACACATTCTTCCAAGGGTTCAAATAAACTTAGAATTCATTTGACTTTCTAAAGTGTATGAAAACTAGACAAAGAAAATTCAAACATATTGAGTGATTATTTATGAAGAATAAACTCTGTATCAGCTTGAAATAAAATACTAGCTTTGAAAGTTACACATACAAATATTTTTCTTGTACTGAGGACCCAGAAGGGATTTGCCATAATCTTTCCCATTAGGTTGTCTTTTCTCAGATATTTTCCTAAAAGCAAAACTTCAATTTGTCCCCACCTCTAAAAAGAATTACATCTCTATCTGAATGAGACACTGTGCAAAGAAACTAAATGTCATTTCTCCTATAGTTGAGCCATCGAGTCCTGGTGTTGCTCATCTGGCTTTTCTCTACAGAGAAAAAACTAAGTGTTGGAAAGCGTCTTGGCTCTGCAGCCCACAGACCTCAGTTTGAGCCTCACTTTAGCCCCCTTCAAGTGGTGAGAACTTTGGGACAAATTACTTTGTTTCTCCTAAATTCAGTTTTCTTATTTGTCAAAGGAATTAGTTAGGGTCCAACTAATTCACTTTATAAAGACCATAAAATAAAATAAAATAAAAATGGGCATAATGGGTATATAATGGGTGCCTGATGAGTGATGACTAAAGTCATTAACCTCCCTTTGCCCCCTGATTATCAGACACCCTACTTCCATATAGACAGACCAAGTTTCTGACACACTGCACGGTTATCTTCTATGGTGTCTTAGTTACTTTTTACTCATTCCAGAGACAAAATACCTGACGCCCAAAATTAGAGAAGGAAAGGTTTATTTCTTACAGTTCTCTGTTCTCTGGGGGTTTCAGTTCATACTCAGTTGGCTCCAAGGTAGTGCGTTGTGGCAGTGCCACCATTCATGGCTGCCGCAAAAGCAAGGCACCCTGGAGAGAGAGGGTGGAAGCGAGCAAGAGGAAGACCGGCCTCCTTTACACTGTATGTTGGCTCCACCCCTGGGTGGGTGCAGCATTCACATTGCCAATCCCCAACCCAGACAACAAACCAATAAAAAGTGCTAGACTCAGCCCTATCAAAAGTATATGAGGACTTGGGGGGACATAGTATATCACCCAGTACATATGGTGTCTTAGTCACGGTCTCATTACTGGGATGATGTACCTGATAGCCACAGCTTAAAGGAAGAGAGATTTACTTTGGCTACATTTTCAGTCCATTGGTTGGCTGTCTCCAAGGCAAGAAGGCATTGTGGGAACGTCTGGCAGAGGAAAGCTGTTCATGACATGGCAGCCAGAAGGAAGAGAGAGGGAAGCAAGGATCTGGGGAAGGAGATATACTGTCCTAGGTCATTTGCCCAGTGACCTGCCTCAAACCAGGCCCCTCCTCTTGAGCATATTCAGCTATGGATTTATTCATCAGTGGATAATTCAGTGACAGTAGCACCACCATGGTCCTGTCACCTCCCCAAATCCCCACATAGGAACACACAAGTCTTTTGGGAAATATTTTAGATCTTATTCATATCACCTGTCTTCTTTATGTGCCTCATGGCTCTGAAGGAGCTTAATATGTGGAAAAGTGATAGTCCTCCACTCTCTATAGTTCATATTTGGATAACTGTTTTGGATGCCTTTAAATGTATCTCACTTATCATATAATTGGATGCTATAAAAGCCTGAATGAGTATCTTCTGGGAAGTGCTGACTTTACAGTTTTTAAAACCTGTTACTAATTGAATCAATTTTCATTCTGGTGATGATTCCCTCATTTTTACGAAGCACACAGTGCTGGTTGCATCACTGGTTGGGAGCTTTAAAAACTCACCACTCGTTCCCCTAACTTCTATTTGAAATACTTATTTTTTTTTAAGAATAAAAAATGGTATCAATAATTTGGATCAATCTTATGCTTCTAGAAAATTTGAATCTTGACACCTTCATTTTATGGTTCAGTATTTATGTGGCTTTGAGTTGGTGGGCAATAGAGAGCTTGAGATAAGAAGTCAAAGAGTGATAAATTTGAATACCAGCTTTCCAAATTCTTTGCTGTGAGGCTTTGAGCAAGACACTTAACCTTTCTGTTGTCTCCAGTTGCTCATCTACAAAATGGAATTGCAAGAGACTCTCCCTAATAGTATTTTTATGAGATATGTCATTAATACTTAATATGATTCCTAGTATATACATTATTATTTTTGCCATCATTAATATTATCATTGTTATTTATTATTACCATACTTATATACTTCATTTTCTTACAGTGAGGATAAATTTAGCTGCAAAATGTACAGGGGTTAGCATAGAGTAGGGCACAAGTAAGTTCTTAGTAAATGACAAATTTAAACAAAGTAAATTCTTGGTAAATGACAAGTTTATTATTTTAAGCTTTTATAAATATTAACTTATCTCATCCTTATGAAATCCTAAGTATTGATCTATTTTCCCATTTTATAGATGGATCCACTAAAGTATTGCATGATGAATATCTTCTTCAAAGTCACACAGGTATTAAGGTGGCAAAGCTGGTAGTTAAATCCAGGCAATTATTAAGTTTAGAGCCATTTTATATCATTCAGCTACAAGATTCTATTCCATCTAACATCTGTCACAAAAATGCCTTGGTGTGCCACTCAAATCATGGCCATGCCAAAAAGCCAGTTAAATTATCTACAGTAAGGCCAGATAAATGAGATTATAAAAATATTTCTGAGTTTTGTATGGTTCTTCCTCTTTCAAGGCAGGCTACAATCTAGACAAAGTAAGAAGTAAAAATCCTTAGTAAACTTTGCCCCCAGGATGGGTCAGCCACAGATTAAACCTGGTTAGCAATGAATGGAACACTGCTGATTCTAGTAGACTTGCCTTCCTCATGAGATTGACTGAAGCTTTTAAAATCTGGCAATTTAAAAAACTTCTAATCAGCCGGGTGTGGTGGCGCACGCCTTTAATCCCAGCACTCGGGAGGCTGAGGTAGGAGGAGCGTTGTGAGTTTGAGGCCGGCTTGGGCTACAACGCGAGCGCAAGGCCGACCTGAGCTACATAGTGTGACCCTGCCTCAAAAAATCAGGGCCGGGAGTTTGGCTCAGTGGCTTAAGCACCTGCCCTGGCAGGTGTGAGGTTGTGAGTTCAATCCCTGGTGCCGCAAAAAACAAAACAAAACAAAAAAAAACTTCTAATCAGCAGCGGTCTCACCCCCTCAAGAAGAAAATGCCTTGCCAAGGGAAAGGTGTTTAAGAAATACAGCTTCTGATATGAAGTAGAAACCCAAAGTATATAATGCTGTCGACTGGAGCTGCTCCAGTCAGGAGGGATGGAGAGAATCCGAAGGGTCAGTGGAGATTAGCAGGCGAATGGCTCGGTACACAGCCAGATGCTGCTTCTTGAAAGCCTCTCCCTGACTTTGGGCAATTTGCTCTGTGTGCAGCCACTGCATTTCCCAGGCAGCAGTGAGCGGTGAGCAGCCACAGTGGGATGGAGTCAACTCTATTATTTGTAAGGGATATCATTTATTAAACACTTAACATGAACTGGTATCTTTCCAAACTCTTCTCATTGAGTCTTTATAGCAGCCACTAAGGGAGATAATACTGTTTCACTATTTTACAGGTGAAGAAATTGTGGTAGAATAGTTTGAATTGCTTGCCCCATATCTTTAATATATTTTAAATTTATTTTCCAATTAAGATATATTCCTATTTGATTGACATACAGCATTTGTTCATATATATAAACTACGGTATAACATTTTGATTCGTATGTTTATAGGTAATGAGCAACTCAGGGTTAATTAGCGTATCTATAATGCTAAACTTTTATAATTACTTTATGATGAGTACATTCAAAATCCTCTTTTCTAAGTATTTTGAGACATGCATTATGATAATGTATTATTACTAATTACATTCTGGTGTGCCATAGCTTTTAGGCCTTATAGCTAGATTGCAGCAGGGTCAGGATCCAAACCCAGGTCTGCACATCTCACGGCAGACTCAGGACGGAAACCCAGTCTGTTTAACTCTATTATCTAATGGTTTTATGAGGCATGATCAGAATATAGAGCAAAAGGTTAAATTATAGAGATATTACAGTGAAAGACATGTTTCCGTGAATCCCTCTCCTTTTCCTCCTTACTTTACACATTGTTCTTATCACTTTCTAAAGCAGTTTTAGAATTCCTTGTTTTTGTCTTTATGAGGTACAATTAAAAAAAAATGGTGAGTGATGCTTTCCAGTGAAATCCAATGGAACAGCAAACTTAAAAATAATTACTGTGTGTCATGTCCTAATCCACCTTATTCACCAGATCCAGCACTGTATTGGGTGATATGCTATGTACCCCCAAGTCCTCTTATAATTTTGATGGGGCTGAGTTATTGGTTTGTTGTCTAGCGCTGGGATTGGCAATGTGAGTGTTGTACTTGCCCAGGGATGGAGCCGACATACAGTGTAAGGGAAGGTGGGTCTTCCCCTTTCATGCTCTCTCCCTCTCTCTCTCTCTCGCCAGTGTGCCTTACAGCTTGCAGCCACTATGAACAGCAGCCCCGCCACCCCATGCTGACTTGGAGCCAACTAAATGTAAACTAAAACTCCCAAGAAACTGTAAGAGAAAACCTTTCCTTTCCTAATTTTGGGCGTCAGGTATTTTGTCTCAGCAATGAGCAAAAAGTAACCAAGACAAGCACTGTATGACTTCTCAGTCTTCCCCAAAGTCCACATGACCATGGAAAGTAATCATTTTGATTTGACTCAGGACATTAACGCAGCCATGATTAAAGACACTCACAAAAAAAAGACTTCAGAGCTACTTTAGAAAATGACAAGAAGGATGGGATAAGAAGGGAGAGGGGATATTTTGAGGGGTATTAGTAGCAGTGTGCCTTTTACTGTAACATACTGTTAAAAACTTTAAACATTAGTCGTACTATTCGATTATACCTTATGCTCCTCAGCTACAGGGCAGCCAGCCAAGAATAAAAAGAACCAAACCAGAAATATTTTAGTCAGATCAGAGATCTAAAGGAAGGAACCTTGAGATCCAAGGAGATCTTTATGTACAAAACACTGTTTCTTAGTTTTTTGTTTGTTTGTTTGTTTTTTATCAGATATCCTCAGGGACCAGATGTCATCATGGAAGTCAACGTGTTTTGGAAGTATAAGAAAGAATTATGCTTGAGGTGACTCATGTAATGTTCCACCACCTATTAGAACTAAATATTTAAGCTGATATGAAGAATACAAAAACCAAATTTTCGATGGGCTTTATTAGGCAAGGTATATAGATTGACTCCTAGTATTGACCATTCCAGAATAATAGTACTTAGGTTAAGACAACTGATTTTTTTAAATTGACATATTGTATCTAACATTAGTGATTCTCCAATTTTAGGGTGCACCAGAGTCAGACAAGGGGCTTGCCAAAATGCAGATTGCTGTGTTCTAGCACGAAGTTCTGACTCAGGAAGTTTGCGTTGGGGACCTGAGAATTTGGATTTCTAATTAGTTTTCAGGTCATGCTGACTCAGCTGGCAGGGGGACCATGTATTGGAAACCACTGGTCTAGAGACTATAGAATATTTTAGGTAAGGCTAGATCGAGACTCTGATGTCACCAACATCCAAACTGTTGGTCTTCTCTGTGTTTTAACTATGCAGAGTTCCCATCAACTTTGGTCTCTGCATTGCAGCCTTCCTTGCTATAACAGCAGCAGCATTTCTGAAGTGGCACTAGATTCCATTTCCTCACATCACATCTTTTAGGAGATGAGAAGGCTAGTGTTAATCTTTCCTGGAAACACCACTGCTCCTCCAGAATGTTTCTGGTGTCTTATTGGATCTGCTACAGTCAGGTGCTCAGTCTCGAGGCAATCCCAGGGTAAGACTGGTTTAAATTAGACAGACACTTTGCCAGAGACTAGGTCTAATGTTAATGTCCCTTCTGAAATACATGGCTGTGGAGGGCTGAGGATGAATTCCCCAAAGACAAATCAAAGAACCTGATTCTTAGTGGGAGTATGTAGAAATACATGTTGAAGATATTAACAACATATTCCTACAATTTTCCAATATGATAAAATCCCTTGATAAAGCCAGTACTGAGGCCTGAGAGAGCCTTACTTTCCCACTTATTTTGGAATACGAATATTTTTAGGAAACTTAACTGACTCCTCTCAGATTTACTAGCTTACCCAAGCAGGGTCCTGCTCCATACTCCTCAGTTATTAAGTAGATAATATGTGCTCAGGATAAATTCCATCTCTTTCTACTTTTTACACAGTTCCATAACATTAAGGAAAAAAGGTATTTTAAGAAATGACAAGGGGATTGACTTTTAACCCTTTAAAAAATGCTACCATGAAGTGGCAGCCATGAGCTACTGGGGGCTCATTCACAGGTCTGAATAATTATTTAGGCAACAGATATCCTTGTCTTAAAAGTCACATACTTGTTTACAGTGCATCTTACTGCTGTTGCAGTCAGCTCGATTCGTGTCGGGGGAGATTACACAAGGACATGAATACCAGGAGGAAGAGATCCAGGTCATGGGAGTTCATTCTGGAAGATTCTTGCTACATAGTATGAAACCATCTCCAAGATAAACACTCCAAGCTCAGGATGGTAAGCACAGTGTGCTTTTGATGGCTTTGGTTTTATGGAAATGTGTGCCTTCTTGCATACACGCACATGTATATGCTCTTTCTGAAATGACATCTAACAAATGGAAAAAACAGAGATGGCTTCCACAGTAGGCATTAGGGAACAAGGGCAGTTAGTAGAAGGATAGTATCATTTACATTTCATGTTGTATGCTTCGATGCATGTATTTATATTTAACTAATGTTTAGTTTAAAAAAACCCCACAAAACACCCTTTATATTACTTTGTTAAAAAAATCCAAGTATTAAAACTAAAACCTCATGACAAAACCCTAGAAATAGTTATTCAAACTTGAGCCTAACATATAACCATGTCTTAAAAAAGGAAGCTAGTGTTAGAATTTGCTTTTGCTTCTTTTTTCCTTAAGATTAATACCTCACTCTAAGTTAAGCAGTATTTTTTAAGCATCACATAATCTTGGAAATCTTACTTGAAGAGTTAATATCTGTGTGGTAATGCACAAAAGTTTGGAAGTCGAAGTTGGAAGTGCAGGAAAATACTTAGTGTCATCAATAGCAAATCTGTTTAGTAGGCAGAAATAACAAAGAAACATAATGAGCTCCATATTTCACTTTTACAGAACAACTTCTTTTATGTCACCGAAGGTGTTTAAAATGCTCTTAGTTGATATGGCTTTTGTCTTAAAACAAAGCAGCCCATGATTATAGAATAGCAAAGTTGTTTGCAAACAAGGGACAAACTTTGTTCCCTGAAATGATTCACGAAAAGTTTAGACTGTGTTCTTTCAAAGGAACAGTGGAATTTGTAAAATTAGCCAAGACAGTTAGTTAGCAGAAACAATAACAATTCATTATTTAGGACTGAAGGATTAGAATCTAATGGGGCTATGGAAATAACTAGAGGAAAGTGGAAAACAGCAAATATTTTCTCCATTTGTGACCACTCATACCCAGTCAGACATCCCAGTGTGTTACCAATGGTGAGCAAAATTTTTAAAATTTGCCAATTCACAATGTGGTCAATATGCATCTGAGGCCACACGTGACTTGCTAAAGGCAACATCCAAGCCAGTCTATTCCCCTTTAAAAAGGTAAGTCAATGGTTGAGTGCTAGAATTGCTCAGCAAAGTCAATGAATATGGCTGCTAAAACTTACTTTTCATGTCCATTTTTATTATGTCCCAAACCTATTGAGACAGTTCATTAAGGTGCCAGTCACTGAGCTGGATTTTAAAATATTTCTCAGCTAGATCACAGTTAATGGTGGGAGGCATTCTGAGCCAAAAAATGTACAGTTGGATATATTTGTTTCCTAGATTCCCCCCACAAAAGTTGTCTAAATCCTAATCCTATTTCCTGTAACTGTGATCTTGTTTGGAAATAGGATCATTGCAGATGCGTAAGGTTGAGATGAGATGATTCATATTAAAGTGGGAACTAAATCCAATGACTACTGTCCTTATAAGGTGAGGGACATTTGAAGACCAGACAAGACATAGGGCAGGAGGTCATTTGGAGATGGAGGCAGAGGTTTTAGTGAGACAGCTGCAAACCAAAGGCCACCAGGGATTTCCTGTAATTCCTAGAAGTTCAGAAGAAGTAAAGAAGGATTCTCTGCTAAAACCTTCAGAGAGCTGTAGCTTGCTATTGCCTTAATTTTTGCTTTGTAACTTCCAGAACTATGAGATAATAAATTATTGTTGCTTTGAAACTCAGTTTGTGGTTCTTTCTTACAGCAGCCCTAGAGACTAATCCATCCATCAATAGTGGAGTCTGTGGAAAAACAATTTTAAGAACTTAATAGATAATAACAAAAAATTTTTAGCCAAAAATTTTAGCAAGAAGAAAATTATAGATTTTACTTATAAACTATTTAGGGCTTATGATATAAAATTATCAGCTACAATTGACTAAGCACCTTCTTCCAGGGAGTAGATTGAAGACATTAGGCATCTTAACCCGTTGATCACCACAACAACTCGATGAAGTTGGGGGAATAGTACTCTCTCTGATTTCGAGATGAGGAAACTGAGGTGCAGAATGATTCAGCGACAAATGAGAGCTGTGGTTCAGCTCTCTAATGAGCTGTGGAACTATGATTCAAGGCCAGACAATTGTGTCTGGAACCTGGAATGTTCTGACATATAAAGGACACCAGGAATCTGTCAGTTCTCCCTCAGGAATGGCAGAAGCTGTTCTTATGCAGAAGATCCATGGGATATATGTGCAATGGAAAATGATCGCTTACCTGGACATTCTCCTGTGGAGAGTATTTCAGGATTCAAACAGTTTAGGAGCTTTAGGAAAATTAACTGATGTCATTGCCATTACCCTCTGGTAGTGAGCAGGCACATTCACAGAGCTGACCAAATCATTTTTGTAAGTAAATATTTTCCCTTGGAATCATCCTTTTTCCTTCAGGACTTGGAATTAGGACAGAGAGGTGGACATCGGCTAGTGACAAATGCAGTCTGATTAAAACCTAAGGAAAAACCTGCCCCAGAAAATGGAAGAAAGAGTAAAATTAATGAGCCATGAGACATGAAGGGGAGCTATGAAAGAATGTGAGTCATACCGTGTTGTCAGAAAGGTGAGCTTGTGTTTTTTAAAAAAATGAATGGCATAAGAGGAGTCGGGGGAACCTTGACATAGAACCAAGGGATACAGCTATGGGAAAAGAGAGGTGAGAAGCGACCAGTCCCAAGCACTTCAAAAATTCATGTTTTCAGAGAAAAAGTGGTGGATGACTACAAAGGGAGGCAGAGATAATGTTTTGGTGTCAGAAGATCAAGGTCTGTTTTCCTACTCCTGGAGAATGACCTTTTTTCTTATTTCATTGAGAACATAGGAGCAGTTAAACAGCAATTCCCTTCTAGGTCCACCACCAAATCTACGGCCCACCTGCCTCTGTGCTCATTCGTTTTCCTCTTCTCTGAGTAACTGGAATAAATGGTTACTTCTTGTATTTTGTTCCTCCTCTGATTCTCTCAGTGGTGTTTCTGCTTACCCACTCTGGGACTTTCCTCCTTTTTCTCTTTCAAGTTATTAATTTTTCATTCT
Organism: Dasyprocta punctata; assembly: GCA_004363535.1. Taxonomy (NCBI): domain Eukaryota; kingdom Metazoa; phylum Chordata; class Mammalia; order Rodentia; family Dasyproctidae; genus Dasyprocta; species Dasyprocta punctata. The sequence goes on along the minus strand of RJWM01005005.1, from coordinate 31,083 downwards.
TTACAAGATAAATTATAACCATGAGGAAATTTTCCCCTTCCTAAAATGTAGCTCCCTCAGTCCCACCCTGATACCTCCTTTCCCATTTATAGCAAAATTAAAGAATTATTTATACTCCCTTTTCCACTTCTTTACTTCCCATCTATCTTGAAAACATTCCAATCAGGCTTTTATTCGGATCATTCCACCGAATCATTCTTGTCAAGTTGGCAATGACTCTGTCTTGCCAAATCTGGTGATTACCACTCTGTTCTCATCTTATTCGACCTCTCAGCACATTGACATCACTAATCACTCCTTTAAAACTTTTGCACTGGGTTTCTAGGATACCAAACTCACTTGTTTTTTTCTTCTATATCCCTGGCAGTTCTTCAGTTCCTTTTGCTGGCATCTTTTCTCTCTGACCTCTAAATATTAGGGGCTTGAAACTCTTCTCTTTTCTCTACTCTTCTCTGAAAGAGAGAGAGAGACTCATCTAGTCTCAGGGATCCGCCTACTACCATCTGTAAGTTGCTTTCCCCACATTTGTGTCCCCAGTGCTGACCTCTCTCTTGAGAAGTAAACTCATGTAAAAAATTGATTATCTGACACCCTTTTTAGCTGTTCAGTAGAAATTCTGTGTACATTCTGGGTGAAACAGAGCTTTTGCTTTTATTCATTCACTCCCCCAAGACCTGCTCTTGCAGGTCTAGAGGTAGTATTTGAGTTGGAGATAGGTATATGGAATATTCATTAGAGATCAGTATCTGTGAATGTGGAGAAGGGTGAGGGTGAGAAACAGAGGTAAGAAGAGGGAGAATTTGTGGGGAGTTAGCCCAATAAAGCTTTGGCTCACTCCATGGAGAAAGCTCTGCAGTGCAGATGATCTGTTAGATTTGTTCCAGGTTGTGTACAAATAGCCAGATCTTTATACTCCTGCTTCATCTATCGTTGAATGTGGGCTTTCCTGGGAAGAGTGAGTTCTTGGATTTGGCAGCTCTGTGCAGCTGAGCAAACCACAAAGACACCTACAGTTGGAGGCTGTGTCTCTGATCTCATGTCTTTGTGATCACTACAGTCACTTTGGGTCACCTAACCATACCACCTTTGTGCTTCACTTACGAATCCAAGTATTGTGCTAACTTTGGTACTATACTTTATCCCAAGCACAAACTATTCATTGTATAACATTAGGACAATTTTCCCCATTTACTCTTCTGTCTGATCATAACCTCTGCAATGCTATTGCATATTTTTTTTTTTTTGTACTGGGAATTGAACTCAGGGACTCTTACTTGCCAAGTAGGCACTGCACCACTGAGTTATATCCTCAGTCCCCTACCTATTGTGTTCTAATTGAAAGGTATCTTTAAGGGCCCATTTATGACACTGGACCTATAAGATCATTATCTTTAGAAATAGTCTGTTTATAAAGATAAGCAGAAAATAAATGAAAGAAATTAATGATATACAGGAGTCTCTGTCATTATTTTAAACTAGAAATGATGATCCTTCAGCTTGGGTTTTCCTCAAAATATACTTGATTTTTCAATATAAAGCAATTAAAAACATAGTAGGGATTTGTATGTAAAGTGATTCTCTATTTTCTGAATGGTGACTTTAGGGATAAATACCTTATCTCATGTTCAGTCGCATGCTTTAAATCTACATAAAAGCCAGTTGGAGAACACCATCATAATGGTTAAAGTAAATCTTTATACACTGGGGTCAATTCTTGCAGGCTAAAACAACAAAACTGGTTTTCTTCAAAGTATCTCGAGAAAATCTTCCATTCTGCTTCTCTTCTGTTTCATTTTCTATATAAACCTCTTTTTGAAAACACAAGCACCAAATGCCAAAGTGATAGTCTTTTAATTCTAGCCACAAACTTTGGATTCTGTTATATGTGGATTCAAGAAATCAATTTCATATGTTATAATCTGCTCTTACAGAATCTGGCCTGCCCTCCTCTCTCTTGGGATTGGTTTCCTCACTCAGGATATTCAGATTATCTTCTCAAATCAAGAAATAATAAGAGTGCTTGGGGGACTCTTGACTTTTCATGTGTCTCTGAAGTCCGTGTGGAGTGCATCTGACTCTGGCAGGACTTATGGGCATTTCTCCCACTTTACATGTTTCCAATGTCTTGAAAATTGATGAATATAGATTTGAGTCATGGAAATGTGCCCTAGATATGTTCATGATTTGTAAGTTTTATTTTTAAAAGTTCAACCAATGGAAAAGTTATTTAAATTTATTCTTTACTTTTTGCAGCTTTCTATCAAGAGAGATAACATTACCAGTTGTGTTTAATTCCTACTCTTTTGCCAAATTCAATCTGCTAGTTATTACTAAAAACTTCAAAGTATCACCATGAAGAGGAGCAGGTAATACAGTCATGCTTCATCCCATGACCCACCAAATCTGTCTGAGGTTATGTGAACCCCAACCTGGCATGACTCAGGACACTGCTTCACAGTCTTTTTTTTTTTAAATGGCTTATCCCTTACTTAAATCCTTTCCATACTATCTTTTAGCCTAAAATATTAAAAACCTCAGTCATTTTTACAAAGCAATAGCAAGAAAAGGAGTTTCAACCATTACTTATTGCTATCTTTTATGTTTTAGGATATATTTAAGCGATTTATCTATGTTATATCCTGGTGAGATGGACACAATAATTAACTCTGTTTTTCAAATGAGGAAAACAAAGATTAAAGAAATTGAGGGATTTCATATACAAAGCTGCTCAAGTGGAGGGATTGATATAATCGATGCCCTTAGCCTATTTGTATATCATTCCATTTTCAGCTAACATGTACATAATAGATTCCCTAATGTTTTTTGACTCCATATCAGTGCACAAAAGAAATGTCCAGAGAAGTATTTGATTCATGTAGGGTTATACACTATCTGACCCTGGATCATAGTCGGGATCCTTGTCATTTAAGTCTGATGGTTCTGCCTTCAACATGATTAGGATTCTGGAAGATAAGTGACTCATCACTGACTTTGGACTCAACAGAAACTGACTTGAAATTGGAGAGAGAGAAAAAGTGAGAGACAGAGATAGAGCTAGAGCTAGAGGGGAGAGAGAGTGAGAGAGAGTGTGAGAGAGAGAGAGAGAGAGAGAGAGCAAGAAAGAGGGAGAGAGAAATGGTTATTTCCAGTTACTTTTGCTTTTCAACTTCTTTTCGTTCATTCCTATCATGCTAAGTTGGCAATCCTTAGCCTATACAAAGTGCTTTCATTGATTTAATGTCTCACTGTATGGATGTTTGGGTAAGACTCAGGAGGAAATCTTTTTTATTCAAGTATCTTCCAGAATTTTTTCTCTAAATTCATTCCACATGCTTGTTCAGAAAGTAAGACCAACATGGTCACCATGATATATTTTGAGTTATTTTGCGTGCTTCATTTTAAGACTAATTATGAAAGGTACACAGAATGCTTTTTCCATTCAAACTTCACCTTATCATCTATCTGCCTATCTACCTATCTTTTTATCTATTGTCTAATTTGCGGTTATGTTTTTATTTCTGTAATAACTAAGAAGAGAAATTCATACACCAAACCAAGCATAATAAAATAACAGTATCTTTCACAGAGTAAACAGCTGACTTTCTATGTACTCTGTTTCAACTATTTTTTTTAGGTTTTTTCTAAAGCATTGCATTGAACCTGATGCAGAATTTCAGAACAACTACTGAGGTTGACTGCCAAACCTACAAATTAGCAAAATTAACAGGAACAGTGACTCCATGCAGTGGCAGCAAAAGAGAAGCAATTGCCAAAGTATGCCACAGACTTTAATCTACAAAACCCTTTCAACAGATTGCCTGGCTGGAGTTTGAATTCTTATTTGCCATGGTACTAATGCATACTATTTTTCATGGATGAAAACAAATGATCGTGTTGAAGAATAATTTGCCACCTCTTCCAGCGAGTTTTATAGAACTATTCAAATCCATGTGATCAATGAATTATTTATAAACTACAGTGCTAACATCTCATAGCAATGCTATTGTTAAGGATCTGTCAACCTTTCCAATAGATCCTGCCCTTTTTCCCTCACTGGGCTTGGATCATTTGCCCATTCTAAATTGTAACAAGTGGAAACTTGGTGGAGAGAATGACATTTTATTTAAAATCAACAATGGCTCAGTAGACAGCAAAGAAAATTGCCCTTGCCTCAGTCACATTTAAATCACAAAATTTGGATGCAAGGGAGTTAGAATAAGAATATGTTTTATCAAAATAAGACCAAGATGATATATTATTGAGTAAATGATTCAATATGTTCTCTTACAAGATTTAAGATAAAATGAATATAGGAATGAAGTGTGGACCAAATGAATGGTTTTATCACCTCATACATTCTCTTTTCCACATTTATTGGGGTCATTGTCCCCTGTCAGAGGCAGACCTACCCCTAGATGATCCCCAAATGGCATTTCCTAGCATATCTTTTTTTCAAATTACCTTAAACGCCCAGTACATTACTTGTCAATTGCAGCCCTATTATAGTTTCCTTTGCTGCTGAACCTTGCTTGGTCACCCATACCTAAGACCTCTTATTTGTCGATGCAATAGTGTTCTTGGAGAATGCATTTCACTACCCTCATTTTATAAGAAAAGCAAATAAGTTTCTAAAAGTAATAGCCAGATCTGGAACAGGGTCTAAATCCTACTTGGAATCAGTTTAGCAGCTGTTTGAGCCTCTGTGGGAGAATAAGATATTTGTCCAGTCCTCAATTAGCCCACCAGACCACCACTAAATATCTCCATTTTTAAGCACCTTTTTAAAAAAAGCATAACATGCCTAGTTCAAGTCTATAAAATCACAGGTGTTCAATAAAATAGGAATAAATAGGATTTGGACAGACAGGCTGTGTTTTAGAAATGATTTAAAAAGAAATAGCCACTGTGCATTAGAATTAATAGGTTTCCCCCACTACCCCCAACTTACTAAGCCTACCATACTTTAAGCCATCCATATCTCCTACTTGGATTATTGCAATAGCCCAGAGAGGCCCAACATGAAATTCATGAAGGTCTCTGAATTTTTATGGAAAAAATTCTTCATTTTTCCTAGCCTTTGACTGAAATTGAGCAATTTCTTTACACCTGTATATAGCAAACCATAGTTTTCTAAGTAGAATTTGTCTTGTTGCCAACAGAAATCATAGAAAATTTTGTATATAACAGAGGTATCCTGAAAGTATCCTGAAATAATATTTATGCCCATCATTTTTGAAATGATGGTAGAGTGACCACTAAATTATGTTATTTAATGGCTTTATAAAGAAATATATACTCTCAAGTGACAGTTTCCTTTTAATATTTTATAATCATGTGTACATTTTTTTTTGGTACAATTAAACACATTTTCTTGAGAAAGCCAAAGGAGCACAATAAGTGCTTGCTTTCTGGTACTGTTCTTACTGACTCCCATGCTTGTACTGCACTGTTTGTAGCGTACATTCAGTGAGATGCTGTCAGTAATTCTTGTCAGGATTCGCTGTATAGTACCTCTCCCATGCTTCTCCTCTCCACAGGATTGAAATCTAGAGTCCTTGCCTTGCTATATACAAGATCCTGTGTGGCCTGCCCTTACCTTCTCTATCTTGTCATATGCACCCAGCCCATCTGCACCATCTTCCTCATTTCTCACTTCACCGGGATCTTCATGTGATTTGTCTGCCTTTTGTTTGCAGTGGTTCTTTACTCCAGATAGAAATCACATCCTGGTTTATCCTTTTGGTGCCATCACTACTCTGCTCAAAGATCACTTTATCAAAAGAACTTTGCCTTATTTAAAATAGGACCTCCGTCACTTTTTCTTCAATTTGCCTATTTTCTTTTAACATCAACATATAACATTGATCTCTTTTAGTGGATATCAAAGACTCAAGTTGTATGTAAAAAAAGGGTAAGTAAGTTGTATATAAGGAAATGAAAGGATAGGAAATGTACAAGTAAGACACAGCAATGGAAGGCTCAAGAGCCAAGCCAAAGAGTATTCAAGGCTGCTCAGTATTTCCCTGGGGGCTCCTCCTGCCAGAGAGAAAATTAAGGTGATTTGCATGGTTTGACAATAGACCAGGTAATTTTACCCTGGTCCTCTGCAAGGGGAATTCTGGGACATCTGAGCAAACTCAGCATGTGTGCTGGGAGAATGAGGCCTGAGGTTATTGAACTGGGACTCCTGTATAATCTCTCAAAGGCTCATGTTTCTCAACTGCAAAATAGAGATAAGAACACTACCTAGTCCCCAGGGAAGTGTAAGGGTGAAATGAAGCCAGGCAAGTAAAGCAGTTAGCCCAGTGCCCAGCATGTGGTGAGTGCTCAGTAATGGCTGTTGTCACTTTTATTGTTTTCATTTTAGAAATGTGTCATCTGTCTATACTGTTATAAAGCTTCAGCTAGGATTCTTCTTACCTGGGGGCCTACAAAAGTCTCTTCAGGATTTGTGAGTCCCTTTAAATTAAATGTCAATTTTTTTTTTTGGCATAAGAATATCTAGGTTTTTCTGGAAATGAAAGCCCAATGTCTTCTATTGTCTTCCCCTCCTTGCCACCAGAGTCTGACATTAAGATAAATATCTAGGTGGGTCTTAAAGAATGATATGGAAATTGATGCAGAAATCCAGTGACTCAACAAAAATGATCCTCAGTTTAACTCAGAAACTAGAAAATATACTTGTCTCCATTGGAGCAAATACATTGTAGAACAGAGAGACAAATGTTCGTGAGCTTCAAAGAGAAAATGTTAGGGTTCAAAAGAATTTCCACCATGAAGGCTTAGAACAATGACCCTCCCTTTCCATATGGTAAAGGATCACTCATGGCTGTTAATGGCTGTTGGGAATGGGAATAAGTTAGTACAAAAAAATCTGAGAGGCAACGGTGGAGCTTGAATTTTGGTGTGCATCAAAATTCTCTGTGCTGTGTGTTCAAATGTCCAGACATTCTGGTTCAGCATATGAGTAATAAGACTCATAAAACTGCTTTTTAAACACAAGTACACTAAGGAATTCTGAGACAGGTGGTTCAAGGTGCACTTTTTTCTTTTGGTACTGGGGATCAAACTCATGACCTCACGTTTGCCAGGCAGGCACTTGTACCACTAAGCTAAATCCCCAGCCCCCTCTAGGTTCACTTTTAAAAGGATGGATTAAAAAGAAAGCTATTAAAATGCAAGTCTTTCTGTATATCTCTTTCCAGCTCACCAATTTACCAAGTTTAAAGAAGTTAAGGCTATAGGGTTTACCCTTTAGGTAGCAATTGAAACAAATTTTATGAAGAATCTTTTGCATCTTAAGTGTTGAAGACCTGTGCAGTGATGGGAGGCTAACTAAGTCTTATGGATCCTTGTCATTTTCTCCCTGGGAACCTGGCTCAAATGTCATGTAATTTCTGTCATTAATTCATATTTTATTTTTTCCTACTGAGGATTGAACCTAGGACCTTCACACTGAGCTACATTCCCGGCCCTTTTTGTTTTTTCATTTTCTAAAAAAGTTTGGAACATGGCCTTGCTATATCACTAAGTTGCCTAGGGTGGGCTTAGACTAGTGATTTTCCTACCTTAGTGTACTACAGAGTTGTGGTACTGTGCCCAGATATCATAGCCAATTATTTTTTTTTTAATCCTGGCAGACTTTTTGCTCTGTCTAGAAAACCCCATGTAGGTTCTGAATTGTCTCCTGTATTGTAGTCCCAAGTATTGAGTATGGTGACCCAAGCACTGTAATCCTTTCTCTAGTCTTCCTGACAATCTGAGAAAGTATATTTATAATTCCACTGAGACATTATTGGAATCCCAGCAAGTTAATTCCAATCTGCCACCTCCAGTGCAACCCATGGCAAAAGTAAAGACTCTGAGACATATTCAAGGTTAAGGGCAGCCAAAGGGTCCTGAGTCCAATCCTCGTGAGGACATGCAGACAAAGGCCTTGACCCTAGACCTCTCCCAGAATTTATTAACTAGTGAAGCGAGTGGGTGGCTCGAGGATGAGTGACAGTGAGGATGGTGGGAACTATGTGAGTAACTTGAGCTGGCTGGCCAGGTAGTGAGAAAGGTATCTCTGCAAAATGCAGAGATAAAGATATGCAGAGGGATCAATTTGCACAACCCAATCAAGACAGCAACTGAACTGTTTCAGGAGGCTGCTGCTTCAGTTTCTGACATGCACACTTTATGCCTTGGGAACTCATAGCCTCTTTCTCGAGGCTCATACCCAGTCGACATCCCTGGAGCTCACTGGTTCTGCCATCCCACTGTGCTTTATATATTTTACAAAGGCCACTATGGGAGGAAACAGGATACTGTCTGATGGCTTCAAAGACTATATACCAGTACCTGCTTCTTTTTTTTTTTTTTTTTCAGCACTGGGGATCAAACTCACAGCCTCATGCCTGCCAGACAGGTGCTTAAGCCACTGAGCCAAACTCCCAGCCCTAGTTTTTTTTGACGCCGAGTTGCACTATGTAGCTCAGGCCGGCCTTGCGCTCGCGTTGTAGCCCAAACCGCCTTGAACTCACAATGCTCCACCTACCTCAGCCTCCCGAGTGCTGGGATTAAAGGCATGTGCCACCATACCCAGCAGTACCTGTTTCTGATATGTAAATTTTTATGCCCTGGGGACTCATAACCTCTTTCTCAAGGCTCGTACCCAGTCGACATTCCTGGAGCTCATTGGCTCTGCCATCCCGCTGTACCTATATATTTTACAGAGATCACTATGGGAGGAAACAGGACACTGTTGGATGGCTTTAGAGATTACATACCATACTTCAGCTAGCCTTATTGCAATGCTTAGAGCCAATTGAAGAGAGAAGGAAATACCATAGTCAGTTCTGTATATATCAACATAAGGAAATAAGTCTTGATATAATCAAAGTTGCACCAATTGATCTGCATTCAAGGGGACCTGCTCAAGTTGTCTCCCACGTCCTGGAAACTTGTATTTCAAGGAAGATCTATTTTTAAATTGCAGTTAGGCAAAATAATTGATTATTATTCAATAAAAAATCACTTGCTTCCCCCCCCCCAACCTCCACAGGGGTAGTGTGCGAATACTGGTGATGGTTTAGTGATTTGCTTTCACTCATGGGAAATGAAAAGAAGTTATAGTTTACAAATTCCATGTCTATTTGGTAACTGTTTTTACATTTCTACTCATTTATCTATATGTCAGGTTTCTGTGCTTGCTATCACAAATTATACAAATTTGATCTTTTCTCAAAGCATAGAAATTTTCTAATTTTTCTGTAGGTCAGAAATCTAAAAGCAAGGTGTCAATGGACTGCATTCCCTCAAAGTCTCAAATTGTGAATCACTTTGTCTCTTCTACCTTCCTGTGACTCTAGTATTCCTTGGCTTGGGGTTTCTCAACTCCAATCTCTGTTTCCTTATTCACACATAGCCTTCTCCCTTGTGCCACCTTCACTTCTTTTTTTTTTTTTTTTCTGTTTTCTTTTTTACTTTAAGTAGACATCAGGCGTTACTTTTATTTATGGAGGGAAAAAAGTCAAAAGTTAGAATTATGAAAGTTACACATAGTTCTACACAAATCATTAAGGAAATACTGTCAGCATCATTTTATCTGAGAATCATTGCATATTGCTATAACGTGCTAGAAATCAAAGGAACATTTTTTGTGACAAAAAGGATGAAGATAATCGTTCACTCGAAAATAATCTACTAGGAGATTATTCGGGGGGAAAAACCATCAACAGAATATATCCACTTCAAGTATTTCACCAAGATCATTCCAGCCTCACTGTGATTAGATGAAAGTGTGACTTATCACTCAGAACACACAGCAGAGTTTTCTCTTAGGAAAAATACATGTGAAAAAAAGGAAGTTGAAAAAAAATGACAACCCTACTCTCTCAGCCTTGAGTTTTATAAGGACTCTTGGTCATTGGATTTTAGGGCCCATCTGGATTACAAATGATTATCTCATTTTTATGTCTTAAACATAATTTCATCTGCAAAAACTTTGTCTTAGTCAAGTTGGGCTCCTATAATAAATTGCTATACCCTGGGTACTTACACATTTATTTTGCATAGCTCTAGAACTCAGGAAGTCCAGGATCAAGATTCTAGCAGATACTAAATCTGATGAGGGCCCTTTTCCTAATTCATAGATGACCACCTTCTTCTGTCTCTCACATGGTGAACAGAAAAAAGTTCTGATCTGTTCTTTGTTACTGAGACACTAATACCATCAATGGAACTCTATTCTCATTTAAAACAAACTGTATTTCTATGATCACCTTTGAGTACCATCACATTAGCAACTACATCAATCCATAGCAGGGCTTTTTTCCAAATAAGGTCACACAGGTTTTGGGAGTTAGGAATAGAAAAGTCATTCTAGTGCCCACCATTTACCTCATTGTGTTCTATGAACTTCTGACTTCTACAATGAGATGAATGTAATTCTTCAGTTTAAGTCTCTACCTACTGAAACTCAACTCATAGCCTAAAGTAGAGCACACAGCTGATCTGCCAAATTTGAGCAAAAGGTAAGAGTTTGAGTACAGTCCCGTTGATTACTGTGTCCTAGGGAGACTTTGTAGTAGAGCATTACATAATGAGAGCTTACTATTTCACAAAGTATGAAAAACCTACTGATTCCTTTCTAGCACCAGGACCATGTAAACTATGGCATTGACATGGCAACAGTTAAGATGTGACTATGCTAAGAAAGGTACTAGGGAAGCTGATTTTGGATTATTGTACCAGATAAGTTACCCCCAAATTGACTTTAGAACATTCGTGGTGCCTCAGAACTCACACACAATGGCATAGCTGCCAATTTGAAGAAGGCTGTGGAGAGAGGGGTGATTTTAGTGTTCCTTCCTCAATAAAGCAAACCACAGTTGCAAATGGTGATGACTCCTTTGGGTAATTTACGTTTTTCTTTACAATAAAATAAAATAAAATGAAATAAAATACTTTTTAAAATCTGGTGAAATGTGTCTTGCTATGGAACATTTTTAGCTGAATGTATACCATCCCTGGTTCAGCCATAAGAAAGGAGTTATCACCCAGATTAGGGGAGGTAATGGATGAGACTATGAAAAACAGGTTTGCCACCAAGCACACAGAAGGCAAAATATAGGAACAGTGCTTTCACTCAGCAGGTGAATAAAATTAGCCTCAGTCACAACCCATGGAGTTTGCACATGGATGAACTTAAATAAGACATTTACTCATTTTCACAGTAAATCATATAAATAGCTGTTGCAGAGATTGTGAATTGAAGAAAGGGCCAATTTTGGTTCAACTTTGTGTCCCCAGTACTTGGTGTCAATCATGGTGCTACGTATGTGCTCAGTAAGTGTTATATGACCCAGGGATAAAGGAATGATTTCCTTAGCTCAGGACAGGTAGTATCATTCCACTGCTCAAAGTCTTTCAATGACTCCCTTCTCACTGAGAGATAAATTCAAAATCATTTTGGTGCTTTTCAAAGCTTTACTTAGTCTGACTCTGAGCTCAAATACTAATCTCATTCACCCACTTTTACTCTACAACTCATTCATTCTTTCCAATCTTCACAGCTCTCCTGTTTCTCAAACTTAGCAGTATAACTTTGCCTCAGCTCCTTTAAACTTTCCAATCACTCTGCCCATGTGGTTCTTCCCCTGGATATCTGTGCAGCTCATTTCCCCACATCTTTATGAGCTCATTCAGATGTTTTCTTCTTTTAGGACTTCTATGACTTCCATATGTAAATTGAGGTGCCCATCTCACTCCTTCATACTTCACTTTTACTTTTTTTTAAAAAAGTGAGAACATTTGGGGAAATAGTAGGGGTTTGCACATCTGGAGCAAAATGGATAAGCCTCACCCTGGGGAAAAGATTTTTGTGATCATGGTATCTTCCCTGTCAGGTAAGTATCCTTAACACTTCTTGCTTCCATTCATTGTTTTATTTTTTCTTTGTTCTTACTCCAGTCTAACAATTGGTATTGATATACTTTTTTCTTTCTTTCTCTGTAGCTGAGCTATGAACTCCCACAACAGAAGATGGTCTTAAGACTTTTCCTTGCTGTTATTCTTAAAATAGTGCCTGACTTAGAGTAGTTACGCTGTAAATATTCACTAAATGAATGAAAGTGTGGCAGTTTGTGCCACACTTTAGGTAATTCCATTGACAATGAAATTCACCATGGCTATTGTCTTACTTTTCTTTCATTGCTGAGACAAAATACCTGATGCTGAAAATTAAGGAAGAAAAGGTTTATTTAGCTCACAGTCTGTAGAGATTTCAGTCTATAATTGGCTGACTCCATGGCAGGGTGGTACAAGGCAGAGGGCAACAGTTCATGGTGGCAGAAGAAACCAAAAGCAACACAAGCAAAAGGGGAGGAGCAAGCCTCTTTTCCTCCTGTATAGTGTATGCAGGATACTACCCTCTATGGCAAGTGAAGCATTCACACCCCCAATTCCACCAGTAGACAATGAGCCAGTCACAAACTCTAGATTCAGCTGCCTGGGAAAAGCACTTCACCCACCCCTGCCAGCCACAGGAGGCTGCGGGGGGACATCCAGACACAAGCTATAAAAAGTATGAATGCTTTTTTCACAGTTTAGGACCAGGGATTTCTCTAGCAAAACTCACCTGAAAGGCATGCTAGTGTTCAGACAGGTTGAAAGTGTGTGGGAGATAATTCTTTAAGTTATTTGTGATTATCTAACCTTGACAGGTGGGATACATTATGCTAATGTGCAGTAGTGAGGTAGCTAGCATGTTGGGACTCAAAACTAAAAATCAGTCTGTGACTTTGCACTAGTCAATAGGAAACAACCAGATGCACATTGTGATTTATTAAGCAAGTCTTCATAATTAAGATTAAATGGTTGGTGCTTTAGATTTTCCCTGCCTGAGTCATATAAGGAAAAAATTAGCAAGAAACAAGCTTCCCAGATTCTGATAAACTGCTTTGGGAGAAGGACTTGTGAAAATCTTGTTCTCTTCTGGTGGAGAGAGGTAGAGAGTTACCCCACAGTTTTGAGTTCTGTGATAGATCATGATTGCATATTTTCCATTTTAACCAGCCATTAGAGCAAGTTCCTAAAAACTAATGCTAATCCACTTGGGCTCTCTGTGGGATTGGAAATAGGAGAGTTCAAGCCAGTCATTAAAAAACTATTATTAAAAAAACATTATTCGTAAATAACTCTTCCTAAAAAAATAACCAGTCCTTAGGAAAAGGAACTTGAGAACTTCATCAATCTTGATGCGTGAACTCTCTGTTGGAGGCAGGCACAAGAGAAGTGAGAAGGGAACTGAGATGCTGGCTTTTCTGTTATATACACATCTATACATTCCTTGAATAGGCTTTCCTGAATATTGAGATTAGAGAATGATTAAATCTGGTAAAACAAATGAAAGACCTAGAGAGAACTCAAATACACAGTAAACAAAGGTAATATTATAGTGATAAAAATGCAGGCATATAAAATGAGAGAGGGGGTGTTGCATATGAAAGAAAAATCCACCCCCCATCATGTCCTGGAGCATAGACAGGTGGTTGGAACCTAGGGACATGGAAAACCTTATTCATAGTGAATATTGCAAGGTATAGGCAATGTGAATTGTACAATTATTTAATGCGACTCTCATGGTAACTTTGTTAAGCAGGTCATGTCATCCTAATTATTGATAACCATCAGAGGGTTTCCATAACATGAATTTATATAATGATTAAATTAACATGAATTTCTATTAAGTGGAAAATAGTTTCATGAAAAGTTGGGTAACTTGTTTAAATTCATAGTTGGAAGTGGCAAAGCCATGGTGCACACCTGAATCTTTCTCTTCCTAAGTCCTTTTCACTTCACCCCAGTACTTCACTGGCAGCATGAGAGAACTGAATTGATAACACCTCAAAAATATAATATTAAGTAGAAAATTGCCCATTTTAAAACTCATTCACTACAGATAGCATTATAGGAAAGTTTACAGTTTCAAAAAGTGTTCCTAGATAAAAAGTATTTGCTTTTTTCTTTTCCTTTCCTTCTTTCTTTCTTTTTTTGATACAGATTCTTTCTATGTAGTTCAGGCTAGCCTCAAACTCACCATGCTCCTCAAGCTCTTGAGTGTGCCACAACACCTGGATGATAAATGCATTTCTTATCCACATCTTTAACTATGTGTGTTTTATTTGACTCTCCATCCAAATAATATTTCACACAGTATTTTTCATCTGTGAGTCTTTTAGTGGGTACTGTTCTTATCACATAAAATACTTCAATTCGTATGTATAAATAACATATATTTTCCAAATTCAGAGAAAATACCTTCTTTCTTTGAAACTATTTTATATTTACATCTATCTTATAAACATCTCCTTTCTTTGAAGCTATCTTATATCTGATATTTATAAATATAAGATAGTTTATACACCATACTGGGGAAAAGCTTGTTTCTGATTTATTTCTATGTATCACAGTAGACTTTGGGAACAAAATTACAAAATAGTGGTCTGAAAATAGATTATAGTGCTACATTCACTAAGAGCTAAGTGGCAGATCTGCTTTTAAAGAAAGATAACAGAAAAGTATCCTACCTCAGTACCTCAGAGAGCAGCCACGCCTACTAAAAACCTGGTCAGATATGGACCACTGGGGTTCCTTTTTATAACTCTGTGCATTCCCTTCTAAACATGCTCTCACTTGTTATTTAATAGGCACAAATAAAATATACAAGATAATTTACAAAGTTGGAATATTTTACCGCATATTCATTAAGCAATATTTTGGTTGTCAAGGCTCACATCTGCACATGATATGGAATTCAGAGGAATACTCTTCTCTCAGAAGCAGATGTGGCAGCTTTATAGACTGTAATTACAGATTCATAGTAATCAGAGGAGCTGGGTTACAGTTCTGGGTATATGGCTCTGGGAAAGTCAATTTAAATAAGCCTCAATGTCCTCATTTGTAAATAAAATCAGTTGTATTTTCTATGCTTATATTATAGGGTGTTTTTGACAATCATTTAAGAATATATATGCACTGATCACTACACAAGCACAGTTAAAATTTTTTGCTATAGCAATAAAAACCTATCACTTTTGTTGGTACCACTTTAATCCTATAAATCCCAGAATGAACTGACCAATCAATTCATCAGACAACTTGAATTATATGACAGATGTTTCTCAAAAATCATATATCTTTTAAGTAAGTTACCATCTTATTTATTAAGGTGCCTATCTACAAGTTGTACCATGAGGTTAAAATTCACAAAAGTTCTCTTTTAAGGATTTAAATATCTTACAGATGAGCTGAGGGAGAAAACAACTCCATATTCAGTGTGATTATTGCTCCTTAGGGCTCCAAGTTAGCATTTAAGAACCTGTCTTAAAAATCTTAACAGAAGATGAAATTACGCTAACTAGGGTAGTGGGAATTTATCCAGCTAAGTGGAAAAATTCTCTGTGTGTGTGTGTGCATGTGTGTGTGTGTGCATGTGTGTGTGTGTGGTTTGTGTGTGCATGAGTGTGTATAGGAGATGCTTCCTGGAGCAGCTCCTCATTCTGGTAAAAAATACACAGAGAAAATGATAAAAGTTTCCTACTCTATGAAAATATCTTTACAAGGCCTATTTCCCACTCTGCTTGGAGAATAGAGAAAGCTGCTTTGAAGACTCTAAAGTGTTTCTCAGAGGTCTGACATCAACTAATGCTCCCCCGCACCTTTGTTCTCGTGGGTAAATCTTCATTTTCACATATACACACCTTCTGAAGTGCTCTTTGGGACTTATTTTCCCTTTTAAATCTGCCTGCCTGAAGATAACTATGCATTTCATACAGAAATTAGCACTTCTCTGTACTGTGCCTTCGCTGTTACTTCTCCCAAGAAAAGGGGAATACTAACGTCAGACTCTAGGATACTTTAGGGCAAATTTACCCATGGGGTAGTCACTGAAAATTAAGAAGCTATATATATATATATATATATATATATATATATATATATATATGGTTCTGAAATATCAAAACTGTTAAAGTTTAAAATTAAATTAGCCTTTGAAGGAACTAAAGAAAATTTTAAATCTTCAATTCTTCCTCTAACATTTACCTCAGATCTATAAAACTGTACCATTTTTAATAGTAACACAATGACTGTGAAACAGTAATTTTTCTTGCTTTTCTTTCCAACCCCAGATAAGTGACTTTGATTTTCTCCTTTATTCCTACCTTCAGTGCTGAGATCGTATTACTGCCCACTGTAAACAAGACCATATGTGTGAAAGGTGGACAAATACAATTTTTTCTTATGTAGGGTTTTGAACTTTTGAAGTTTTACTATTGAGTGTCAAAGACATTATCCTTATATCTTTAAAATATTGAAAACTGAGTTTTCTCAGTACTCTCCTTCCATCTGTCATAAAAACATGGGCACTGATAGTTTTGAACTTGGAGAATTAATAGAAGCAGATTGGTGACATAACATTTTGGAATTTACAAATCCTTGGGAGAGTCTTCCTCTCTGAGTCAGCCAGGAACTAGGATGTCCCTTGCTTCTCATGGCAAAGGGAATACTCTATAAATACATTCTGCCAATCTTTTTTGGTGAAATGACCAAAGGGAGGGATCACATGTGATTTGTTAGAAACACAGTTGGCTATTCCTCTCTCTCTACTCCTCTCTTCTTAAACTTATTCTTTAGATAATTCAGCAGGTTTGCAGTCTGAGATTCTACATTTCTAGACAGCTCTCAGAAAAAGCAGATCCTGATCTGAGCACCATCCACAGATACGACCCTAAACCACCATCCTTCAGCCCAGCCTGTCAGGACAGTGCAGTGCTCTAGTATGGTAGTAGGTACAAATATCCCCCAGTCTATCTTTAGTTTCCCTGTCTTGCATGAAGCTTTCTGTCCTCTGAAGCTCTCTGTGAAGGGAAGACTATGAAAGCAGGTAGTATAATCTGTTGTTATGGTTTGGATAGAGACTCTCCCCACAAAAGTTAGAAACAATTTGAGGTGGGACTTTTGGAAGATGATTGGATAGCAGGGGCACTAGCTAAATGTGTTAAGAGGTAAGGCTTGGTTGGAAGAGATGTGTCAGTGGGCATGTGATTTTGGAGAATATATCTACCTCCTTGGGTCTCCCCTTTGCTCTCTGATTTCTGGCTGCCATGAAGAGAGAAACTTTCCTCTGCCACACCCTTCCATCATGCCATTTCTCCCTTGGAGCCAGTCAACCATTGACTGAATCCCCCAAAAGTGTGAGTTAAATTAAACCTCTCCTCCTTTAAGTTGTGGGCATCACATAGCTTGTCTCACTGACAGGAAAGCTGAATAATACATCTGGCACAAGTAGTACACTGATTTCTCTAAGGTTTTACCACTGTTTAATTTTCTATACTTTAAACTGAAATAGTGAAATACTCTCCAGAAGATGGTGGCTGGTGGCCAGAAGAGTGGCAATGTCATTTTTATTTTGCTCCCCTTCCCCAATTTGTGTTTAAGTATCAAGACACCCAGTCTCTACGGACGCCATCATCAATTAGCCTGATGATGATTTTGGAGACCCTTGTGCAATAGCTAATAAGAGTTTTTCCAGATTAATGACACCTGAATTAAAATAACAAATGGAAACCAAACAAATCTGCTGAGCACATTAGCCTGTGAAAGGAGGCAGGCAGGCAGGGGAATGGAGAATTACTTGAGTTAAGTCGAAGAAGAATGCAGGCTTTGTCAAATGTCTGGTCCTCAGTATTAGTAATAATTCTGCGCTGTATTCCCTTATGGGATGGCTCTTTCGTAAACGCTACTGAGCAGGTGTGAATAATAAAGATAAACAAGACAAAGGCTTGCTTTCCAGAGATCTAAATGTAGGATAGAGCTAACATATTAGCAACCGATTTGAAAGGCTTTATTAGAGGCCCTTTATGTATGTGTCCAACAAATATTTATTAAGCCATTACCATGTGACAATCAGAGTGGTGAAACAGTAGATGTAATCCCTCCTTCTCTGAAGCAACATTAAACAATTACATCAATAACCTGGGCAATGACAAATCAGTGTAAGTATCATGCAAGGTAGATGGGCTACAAGGAAGCAAAGAGAGACCTCGTTGAGGATGAGATCAGAGAGAATTTCTCTGAGGAAGGGTTATGTCTTCCGAGATTCTGAAGGATGAGGAGGAGTTTGCTAAGTAAAGAGAGAGGAAGAACAGTCTATGAAGAAAGCAAAGTCTGTGCTAAGGCCTGGAGGCAGGAATGAACTTTATATGTCTGGAACTCAAAGCAAGCTAGGATGGCAGATCATCTAGAGAGTGGGGGGAGTGCAAGGGAAGAGCGGGGAGGGAGAGGGGTAAGGGAGGGAGAGGAAAAGGAGTAATATGAGGCTGGACAATAAGGCAGAGAAAGTTCAAGCCCCCGTAGGACCTTTTACAGAGTTGGTATTTTCTTCTAAATGCAGTAAGAAAGTCCTAATCCAGTTTGCATTTTGAGGAGTTGCCTATAACTAAAGTCATCTTTGGAAACAAGTTGAGGTTGGAGGTATAACTTAGCGGTAGGACTCCGGTCTAGCCTGTAGAACACCTTGAGTTTCATCCCAGCAACACCCACTCCCCACAGACAAGTTTGGTCAGAATGTTTCATTCATTTATTTGACAATTATTTACTTATTGTCTTGAACACGCTGGACCCTGGAGATTAAAAAAAATTCCCTCACTTCCTCCTCTCTTCTCTTTTCCCTGCTTTTACTGAGATGGCAAGTTGCTTCTGTGTTGCAGGAACCCTGAAAGGCTTGTGGCTATTTCTTTGCACAGAAGTCCTTTAAATACTTATACCCTTTGTTGGAGCCATCCACTACTCATTAGCATCTACAAGGTTATCATGAGATGGTGTCTCCTATATATGCTTATCTCTGCTATTAATAACCAGCAATCCTTTCCTTTTGCTCTATATTCTAAGATGCCCTGGAGTACAAAGCTTCAGGTGAAATTTTACAGTATGTCTTTTGGAGAAAAAAAGTAGATTTTAGAGCTGACCTAAAAGTATGCAATAAATTTTGTTATTCTTTTGGGTATGAGAAATAAATGGTGTTAGGGTATTTGAGTTTGAGTTTCCACCCTTATTTCCCTATTTATAAATTGTCAACTTGAGAAGAATGCTTACTTTTCTCATGTATAAAGTGAAAGCATTGAATTAGATGATCTCTTATTTTGGGAAAGTGAATAGGAGATTTGGAGTCAGAGAAACAGACACTTCTGATCATGTTGTGACCTTAGTCAAGTTACTTGCTATTTCTGAAATAGGTTCCTCATTTGAAAGTGAAGAGATAAATGATACTGTTTGGAATTACAAACCCAACACTGAAAACAATGCCTGGCACTTAGTAGGAAGTAAAAACTATTTTGTAATGAACAAATACTTTTCTCCCTTGTGAAGACTACAGAAGGTCTGGTAGGTCAAAGAAATGTGAAAACTACATACCTCTGTCCAATACTAGTTTATATACTCATTATGAATTCAATTTGTATTATTAAAAATAGTGACTTTTTCTGTGTTCTGGGCTAAGCATGGCTTTTTATCCAGAATTACTTGTTAAAACAAGGGCACATCTCTAAATTCCTCAGCATACATTAAAACAATAGAAAGTGATGCTGGAAAAATGAGTGTGTATGCCCTTTAGTGAGCTATTAAACTTCCCATCAGAAAGCCAGAACCTCAGAAGGAGTCCAAAAGAGCAACTTCTGCATAACCAGCCATATCATAAGCTACATTTAGTAGCCAGTAATTCATTCTTAACATGCCTACAAAATAAACTAAACAGGGAAAGAAACTTTATTCACCATCTTTAACACTCCTAATTTCCAGGCAACAGTCTTTTAATATGGCTTGTGGGTTCTGTAGGAGAGTGACAAACAGTCTGAAGTGTGGAAAGTTGCCTTGGCTGCTGAATTTTCACCTCAGGTTGAAATTTCCTTGAAATGATGATTTGATTTCAACCCATCAGTGTTATTTAAATGCCAGGACGGCTGTTCATTCTTGTCCCTAGCCCCCATCCCACCATTCTAATTTTCCCAGCCTGCTTCCTATTCTTGAGATTGTTTTAGGAGGGACCAGCTGTTGTTCAGTTTGGCTTTGAAGTTCAGTAGACTTCCCGTGTATCCCATGAATGATTTTTCTCATTGAGAGTTACTTTGAGCTCGAGGTAGGATTCAATATTTTCAGAAGACTAAAAAAAATTCCCTTAGGAGTGTGATATGAAGAAAGAACATTGCCTTCTTATTTCTGCTCCAGTTCATCCATCTAGAAGGCAGGCCAGTGGGAAGGCTAGAACAAAGGCTAGGCTAAATTAGCACACTGGTTCCAATATTCACTATTTATATATTGTGCCAGGAATACTGCTGGTGGTACCACAGCATGAGCTAGAGAGAAGACAAAGATGCCTAAGAGTAAAAAGGACACGATAGTCAAAACAAAGGTTTTGCCTCAGGAGCAGATATTTTATTAGTAAGAATAGCAGTAACACCAGTAACAACAAAACAACTACCATTCCACTGAGTGCCTACTATGTGCCAAGGATACAAGGTTCATCATCTATGTTGATTCATTTATTCTTTACAAAACTATGTGACACATAGCTGAAGAAGTGGTGATTAATAGAGGTTAATTAATTAAAACAATTGAACTGGTATTCAAACCCATGTTTGTCATTGTTTATAGCCTTTCCATTTAAACATGTGATAGAGTATCAAGAAAGATTAAAAAAAAATGAATGGAAGGAAAACAGAAACAAATTTCTGTAAGTGGAGAGGAGACAAAGCTTTGAAGGAAAGAGAGGGGAATGGGGAAAAAGAATTAAGATATATTATGTGATATGATCATTATGTATGCCAAAGGTGTAAAAGTAAAATCAATTTAAAGAAAAGAAAAAGAAAAAGGGGAAAGAAAAGAAAGATTCTGTGACCAGTAATTATATGTCAACTTGAATGGATTAAGAAAGGTCTGGTGGATTAATGAAGTGTAGTTTTAGATGTGCTTAGAGGGTGAGAGACTTGGATTTTTTTTCTTGTTTAAAGCTGAAATGAGTCTGAGTTGTGAAGTGTTGGCAAGGAAAGAGGAATAGTATACAGCATAAGGATTATTCTGGTAGTGGTTTCAGTATAGTAGGAGATCAAGTGCATACATGCCCAAAGAGGAAATGCAAACTTTAATGGGTGTTTTGAGCAGAATTAAATTATATCTGGTTGATAGAAGAGATGGACTTGAAAGACTTTGATGTGACTTTTGAAAGGTAGAATTCTGGAAGGAGAGATGATTATATTCCAAGATATCTGATAGAAGAATTTTAATCAACTACATTCCAGACACAAAAACGATTTTAGGGCAAGCAAACATCTTCCTGGTCAATGAAAATGCTGCCCCTGGCTATTTGCTAGGGTGAATACTCTGAGGTATAGTAGAAAAATTCTTGAATTTGGAGTAGATAATCTGGTATCAGTTTCTAATTCTGGCACTGAGGTGGGACTTAACCTGCTTTAGACCTAATCCCTTCAACTGTAAAGCTATCATAATTCTTTTCCTCCCTCCCTCTCAGCTTGAGGGTTCAAAAGAGATAAAATAGATGACAGGGTTGTAAATGTGAGGAATAATAATTTCCTTGGGAAGATTTCTTTCCCCAGTCTGTTGTGGACATTTATAGAGATTGGGATTTCCATTGGTAAATTCCATTGTGTTTCATGTGCTAAGTGACTTGCCTGGGGCCATTTATCTGTAAATTAAGTCTTTCAAGATGTTTTAGTTCCTCAAGCCAGGAAATGGTTAAGATAATTTTGTACATTCAACTTTCTGCACACCAATGTAGGTTTAAAGTAAAAATTCAGCACACTTCTGCTTGAAGCACACATAGATACACACACACACAGACACACACACAGAACCATCTACTTTTTACCTGTACTCCATTAAAGAAAAAGGTTTGTGCGCCCCAAAAGTAGAAAGGACATAATCATAGTAGTAAGCTAGCTCTTTACATGGAATGTGATGCTTTAAAAAAAAACATTGTGTTGTTCTTCTTCTACAGAAGGTGACATCATTATACTATGATGATATCAAGTCCTATGGGGACTGATTTCACACTTTCCACAGATGCTTACTATGGACAATTAACTACATTTATTAATTAATTTATTTTAGTTTCCCTTTTATGAGCTTGAAGATATGAAAACTAAATATTGTTATTCTATAGGCTGAGGGAAAGCTTAAGGGTCTCAAAGCATCTTTTTGGCGTG
Source organism: Dasyprocta punctata (assembly GCA_004363535.1). NCBI lineage: Eukaryota > Metazoa > Chordata > Mammalia > Rodentia > Dasyproctidae > Dasyprocta > Dasyprocta punctata. The sequence goes on along the minus strand of RJWM01005005.1, from coordinate 8,821 downwards.
TTTATACCTCTAACTTCTAGCACAGTATCTAAGACTAAAAAAAAAAAAAACACTGAGGACAATATTGGGGGCAAAGGGAAGATGAAAGTTATTAATTTGAGATTTTTCTGAGTTTAGCAGGAAAATAAGAATTATGGTGGAGATGGGGCAGGCACATATTTATCTTTAAACTGAATTTGACCTACCCATTCCTAGTCCCACCTCTGCCTCCAGATTTTATTCCTTCAACTCCTCAAGCAGATGAAAGTTAAAGATTCTGTTTTTTATTTTAAAGATAGTAAAATCCAACAAAACAAGACAGAACAGTCAATCAAAACAAAGTGGAAAAATTGGTGCAGAACTTCAAAGCAGGATACTAGGAAAACAACAATTGCTACCATAGTATGTCTTGCTATCTTCACAGTAGTTGTCCATTCCATCAGGTATAGTAAAATCAAATAAAAAACATAACAGGATGAAACCAATCAAAGCAGAATATTGAGTAAAGCAAAACAATTAATCAGAACAAAGCAAAACAGTGAGAATAATATTGGATTTTAAAGATAAGGTAGAAGCAAATCCCCCATATTTGCTATATTGCATACTGTCATTCTCCCAAGTGATGCTCAGATCCCTGGTGCCAGACCTGCAAAATTGACCAAACAATAGAAGCATTTAGTTGCTTTATGTACCTTAATTCAGCCTGTCCTCCAAACCAGTGGGTTGCTTACCATGAGTGGTGGTGGTTAAGGATTTTTAATGGTGAAGTGGCACAGTCTCTGGGTAGTTGGGACATTTCAGGCCTCCCCCCCCACCTTTCACATTCCTTGCTAGGGATTTTCTAGTTATGTTAAATGGTGAGAGTTTGATTGTCCAAGTATCTTCATGTAATAGATTCCTTATTCTTTTATTTTTCTCTTAGAATTCCTCAAACTATGATCAAGAAACAATTACAGAGCGGTGTACACAAAATTACGGACTTGAATTTTGGGTATAATTTGCAAGCTTTTCACGCATTTTTTGATCACTTAAAATTTTCTACCATGCACACATCATGACCTTAGGCTACGTACCTTCCTCCTTCAAAATAAAGATCTGCACTATGAATAACAGCTTACATAAAACTGGGCTTGTAACTTTACTTATGAGTAGACGAGTTACCAATACTTTGCTTAGGTGACCCAACAAGTTCAGGTCTAAGAATTTGAAAGAAATGAGAAAAAAGCCTTTAATTTGTATCTGTTATGGTGTGTTAGTCAGCTCTGGCCACAATAATCCTTTGTGATTACTCCCAAGCTCAGTGACTTAAAATAGCAGTCAGTTATTCTCATGTAATTGGGGTAGTGGCTCAGGTGATCTAGGCCATGGCCCTCTGGGAAGCTAAGCTTGGCTCCAGGTTTTGGGTAAGACTCAGAGGGTTTTTTATAGACCAAGGTAAAAGAACAGGAAGAATTATCTGGAGTAAGCTCTTTTCTTGCAAGACAGTAAGCCCACCCACAAAAGCACAGTTCTTGTTTATAATTGTACCATACTCACTAACTCACCCCCCATCATCCAAACAGATCACAGAGACAAAGCAAAATTCAGAATTGAGAAATACATTCCAACAGCCACAAGGTCTTTGGAAAAGGTTGGATGTATAAGTCTGCTGTAGAGAGGTAAAGAACTGAGACCAATAATGTATGCTACCCTGGGGTAGAAGTACTGATACATCATGGTGGAAAAGATTTTGGAAGATAAAATGGACAGAATTGTTGTTGGTGAGATAAATTCTCCAGTTTGCTAAATAAACATTATTCTCCAAGGCAGTGATTTGATTTTTTTCTCTTAAATTTTATTTATGTTTCTAGATCTGGGTTCTGGTGGCCATGATTAACTTCATCGTAGCCAACACAGGACGCCCATGTAAATAAAGAACAGCGATTCACCATTGCACTGTGGAAGCCCCAATTCTTCCTGATTGCTATGATTTAGCTCCAAAATAGAGAACTGAGGACTAAAGATAAGTTTCTTTATATCTCTGGGCATCAGTTTCTGTACTGATAAAACAGGTTGATATAGTGGTATATATTTCTTAGGACTATTAAGAAAAAATAAGATACTGCAGATAAAGCACTTGCAGTCTCAGTAAACGTGTTTCTTCCTAGAAATAATTGAACAGCTTTCAGGAAGTGTATCCAAAACATGGATAAAGGCAGATGACTGTGAACATTCCACAGTAAAACCAGGATGACTGAAGAAGGAAGAATATTTGAATGGTACTTTTAAGTGACACTGTCTGAGAAAAGAGCAAAAGTGGAAGATAGAACACAGGCTCTCAGTTTAGTGTGGTTGTTAAATATCAGCTGCAGCTTCCCATTTCTGTGACACATTGCTATTTTGCTTCTTGGTCTCATGATCACTTCAGGGAGCATTTGCTGAACATGTAGTCAGAGACTTCATTAAAGAACAAATAGCATCTGGAAGCACTATTCATAGGATGCTCCAACTCCATACTTTATTTTGATATACCCTAAGCTGCCGTGAGAGCTTAGGAATAGGTTGTTTGTCTGAATTTAGAAGTAGCACTCTGGGAAATCTTTTTGAAAGTCACATACCTGCCTGGACACAGTGACTTTGGACATAGACACCTCTTAGGAAATATCAGAACTTTAATAGACTTTGCAAAATTTTGAACAAATACTAATCTGGGAGCTTTATGAAGCGACAGTATCACAGTTCATGCGGTATTATTGTAGGAGCAATTATTGTCATTTGAAGTAAAAGCCAGGGATACAGAAGTACTCTGTATATTGTTGAATCTCAAAAGGGCTATCAGCATATTATTGTGTGCTATGGATCCTTTGCATGTTTACTTTCCAGTTTTAATCAATATGCACAATGAATTTCTGTTGCAACCAAGTACATATGTTATAATGGCTTTGATCAGATAGAAGGCTGTGATGAATAAGGCCTATGAAGTTCTATAGTACAGAGATAACCTTCCATAGTATGAAGAAATTAATCATGACATTAATGTGAATATCAAGAAAAATCTTGGGCTTCTTGGAGTATTCAAGAACTCTGTCTGGTTGGTAGAATGTAGAGGCTAATCATAAGGTTAGTCAAGGAATTAATTTCTTCTAAACCAGTCTGCATTTGTTTGGAGGACAATCAATAGAGAGTATAAAACTATGGTCATTTTGCCAGACACTAGGAAGCATTATCCTATTGTAACACAGTTTTATTGCAGTTACTAGACTTACTGTTGCTTTCAATTCCTTAATGCTTTAATATACAGTAATAGTTTCTGATATTTTAAAGTGTGAGAAGAACTGACTCAGTACACAGCACCTTATTCTTCCAGTGCCGTGGGGATAAAGGGTCAGTGCTTACTGAGTGAGTGGAAATCTAGCATCTGTGTGCTCATCTCAGTTTCTCAGAGTGGTTTTGGGATTCAAAGAAGCACAGAAATATTTGAGAGATGGAAAGTTTGGTATCTTCTCATATTAGAAAGTTGGGGGGAAGAAATAACAGGAAATCAAGCCGGGCATGGTGGCGCACACCTTTAATCCCAGCACTCGGGAGGTTGAGGTAGGAGGAGCGTTTTGAGTTCGAGGCTGCCTTGGGCTGTAACGTGAGCTTAAGGCTGGTCTGAGCTACATAGTGCAACCCTGCCTCAAAAAACTAGGGATGGGAGTTTGGCTCAGCAGCTTAAGTGCCTGTCTGGCAGGCACAATGTTGTGAGTTTGATCCCCAGTGCCGAAAAAAAAAAAAAAAAAAAAAACACCAGGAAATCAAATGCTCTAAAAATCATATAGAATACTATACAACTAACAAAAATTTCTATATGCAAGGTTGTGAAGGACTAGAATACCAATGGTTGTGCCTTTATCACATAGTGCAGATTTAGTATGTGTCACTTATGCTGTTTAAGAAGTAAGACATTATTGTCCCAGTTTTGCCATGATGCATTTTGAAGCTAGTAGTTAAATAACATGCCTAATGGGAGCTAGTGAATGGTACAGCTGGGATTTGAGCTCAGATCTATCTACTAACCAAAGCACAATTCTCTCACACTATTATATTTTAGGTTGAAAAGTTCTAGATCTATTCAATGTAGATGAGCCAAAATTTACCTTTTAAAAAGCTCAGACAAGGTCATATTCTTCTCTGAATAAAGCTCTGGGGTATGTTTCCATCTCTCAGAGACTAAAATTTCAACTCTTGACCTGTACCAAGATGCTCCATGTAATCCCGCCTCTGCCCAACTCTGGTTCCCCATATTTTTGCATTGAACTCTTCTTGTTTTCCTAACCAAGAAAGTTTGTTCTTGCATGTGCTGGCTCATCTGTCTAGATTAGTCTTTCCCCAAATTATTTCAGATACCTACACAAATGCTACCTTTTAAGAAGATGGTGAGTGGTTTATCTGTTAATTGTATACTCTATTTCCTGACATTACTGTCTTATTTACGAATTGAAGTTAGTGTTTTTATATTGTTTATTGCCTCTCACCTCCAGCAGCATGTGAGTTCCAAAAATCTTTGCAGTGTTATTACCATAGTTACAGTCTGCAAAACAATACCTGACACATAGTAGGTACTCAACTAATACTTCTTAAAAGAGTGAACAAATTCTTTCTTTGAGGCAAAGACTGAGTTCTGTGTATCATTATGAAAATATTTCTTTTGTCTGGAAGACTGATGATATTTTTCAGGGAAGGGAGGTAAAAAAATAATGTCTGGGTGAAATGTTGTCATTTTATGAAAGCACTAGATTGATCAAGGACCATAAACTCCCAGCCTGTAAGAACACGGCAGAAAAAAAAAATGAGGTTGAAATGCAGAATTAAAAAGGTTGAAAATTTGTGGTCATAGTCTCACAGGTCAGGTTAAACTTCATGACCTCAAAATGGTGCAGGTAAAAATGAATTTTGGCTAAAGTTAGCTGATGACAAATTTGGCCACAGAGTTGTAAGGCAGGGCCAATTTAAATGTAAACAACTTTCCACAGTGAAGACAGCATCCTAAATGTGAGTGTGATTCCCATGTAACATTTTAAAGGGCTGCGGCAATTTTGGCTAGGCATGTGGCTGTACACGTCTCTAGCTGCATTGAAACTACTGTGGAACTCAGGATATGTGAGCATCAATTTGTGAACTCTCAGCACTACCGAGTTGTGGAAGATGACAAGTCAGTTCCCACCCAGCTTCCCATCCCAAGGTTAAGGCATCTCTGAGGAACCATCTCCAAGCCTCAGATGTAATTTGGAATTTAACAGTTATTGTTTGAGGTTAGAAGCATAATCTAATGAAGTGTGCAGTAATATCCTGCAGTGAGCACCTGAACGTTAATCTGCTTGGAATAAGGGAGTGGATCTCAGCTGACCTTGTCATCTATATTGAATTTAATGCTCCCAGTAAATGCGTTTCAAGCAGCCCACCTCAAATGGATGGGATCTATTTCGATTTTCATTCTTCCTCCTAATCGTTTAGTACAGCTGAGTAACTCCAGGGGCCTTGGTACAAATCAGTCGTACTGCTCTCTGTTGCCAGCTAAGAACTGGTGCATGACATAGCTAGAAATTGACCTTCATACAACACCTCTCTATTTCTACCACTGATCCCAATTCCAGGAGGTGATGAAGAAACTCAGCAGTTAATTCTTCCCCAAGTGCCTCTCCTCTCCCCAGCCCAAGGAGCGCCCTGATAGATGTGGAAGTTGTGAGAGATGGGGACTGGAAACATCTGCTTTGTTTCATAATCAGAGCCGAATTCCTCAGGGAAGTGATTTAGTGCTGTGGGGCAACAGTGCACAGTAATTTCTGGTTTCCATCCTTTGCACAGCATAGTGAGGAAGACATAATTAAATAGTGATCATTTCCCTAGAGGACATGGTTGCTACCAAAGAGTAAAAAATGACATTTGTTTTCTCAAGATTTGGGTATGAGTTCTACTTCTACAGTCCTTTGCAACTTCCATCCAAAATGTTCATGTTAGCCATTTTTACATCACACAGAAGTAAAGATTAGATAATTATTTAACTAACATTTTTGCAGAGGCAACTAGAGAGTTTGGGTCTCAAAAAAGGAACTTCTTATATCTGTTCTGTTGAAAATCATGTGCAGTAGTAACCCCCGCACGTAGGGGGTACATTCCAAGACTCCTCATGGATGACTGAAACCACAGATAGTAGAAAACCCTACATATGCTATATTATGTATTTTCCTATGCACACATATCTAGAAATAAACTTTCACCTTTTCTCTTAGAGAAGCAACTATATAGCTCCCCTATGGCATATCCTAATTGCCAGCCTCACTACTTTTGCACTTTGGGTTCATTACTAAGTAACATAAGGGTTATTTGAACAGTGTGATGATTGATAATCTGATAACTGAGAGGGCATCTAGGTGGCTATTGTACAGGTAGTGTGGGCAGTGTAGCTACATTAGACAAAGGAATGATTCACATACTGGATGGGATGAAGAGGTACACTGTGACATTTCCTCATGCTGTTCAGAATAGCATGCAATTTAAAACATACGAACTTTTTATTTCTGGAATATTTAATTTCATATTTTGGGGCTTCTGCTGATTAAAAGTAACTGAAGCCATAAGAAGTAAAACTGGATAAAGGAGAGACTATAGTATTAATAGATAAAATACAATGGGTAACTTTGGGCAAAATACTCCATTTAGATTTTAAGGGGCTATGGTTTTTTTTTGCATAAATCAGAGGAAACTATATTAATTGAAAGAATTTCTTTTCTCCTTATATATCTAACATAGTTCTACTCTCTCAGAAAACAACTAAAAAAGACAGCAAAAATGGGGCAAAATGTCAACTCCTGTGCTACGGATCACTGCTAAGTCCCATAAAACACAGCGTTTTATAGATGAAAAGACTGAAACTCAGAGAGGCTAAGTGAGTGATCAAGGTCCAACAGCCGGTCTTTGACAGCATTATAACTTGAAGCCCAGTCTTTTTCCCTTTAAAGCCTCAGTTGTTCTTCCAACATCTTTCAACTTTTAAGCTTTGGGGTTCTGTCTTCTACCAATGGGTCAACTCCCTAACCTAACAGGTAAGCTGTGTCCAAGTCGGTGGCTCTGAAGCAACTTTTTGAGATACGACCACTTGGTGCATCGGCTATTTGAGTGCTTTGAGGAACATTTCTGTACATTGTATGCTTCATAAGGATGGATCTTGTGTCTATTCTAGTTACCATTTTATTTTTTTATCCATTATTTTGTACCTTGAAGGCAGGAAGTGCTTAATAAGTAGGTAAATGAATGAATGAACAGATAAATAAAGAGTCCATGAAGATAGAGTCTAAAATATATTCCTAAACAGGTAGAAGCTAGGTGATCACATCTAGGTGAGGCAACATCAACAGCAGAAAGAAATCAAGAATCTCCCCCAGACAGGGCCTTTGCTCTGGCTGTCTCCATTGCTTGAAAAATTCTTTCTACAAATCCTTGACTGCTTGGTTCTTTCTCTGCCTTTAGACTATATCATCAGTGTCATCACTTCAGAGGTACTTTCTTTATCCCCTTTTGGAAATTACTTCAATTCTAGTTACTGTTTGTCTCTTACTGTGATTTATTATCTTGACAGAGCTCATCATGGGGACTATATGTGTTATTCATTCATGTGTTTGTTTCTTTGTGTATTGTTCATTCCACACTTTTAGAATGCCAGTTGGCATCCTGTTTGTTTTTTTCACTACTGTGTCCCTTGTATCTAGAAACAATGGGCTTATTTATTTATTTATTTATTTTTGCAGCACCAGGGATCGAACTCACAACCTCGCACCTGCCAGACAGGCACTTAAGCCACTGAGCCAAACTCCCAGCCCTAGGTTTTTGAGACAGGATCACACTATGTAACTCAGGCCGGCCTTGTGCTCATGTTTAGCCCAAGCCAGCCTCGAACTCACAATGCACCACCTACCTCACCCTCCTGAGTGCTGAGATTAAAGGCGTGCACCACAATGCCTGGCTAACAATGGGCTCTTAATAATTGTTTCTTAAATAAATGAGTAAAGCCAAGGACAATGAACTCAAATCAGAACTTCAGAGGTCAAGAGGTCCAAGAGAAGGATCAAGGTCTATGATGCTGAAGATTAATTAATACAACAGTGCCTAGGTGATCTCTCAAAGACTGGCCTGTGTGTTTTCCCTGAGGAGGGGAGACCTGAACCCATCCTAAACCATTTTTAGAATTAGCCTCCACACCCTCTCCATAGATTTTCATGGGATGAACTATTTTCATCATTTGGACCTTCAAATTATTCTTTAGAAACTGAACACAAAAGCATTATAGAACAGATTCTATTCTTCTCTTGACTTCAATTCCATGGCTAAGATATACAATTGATCTTTGGTTAAAGAAAAATTGGATTTATTTCTTAGGAGACACAATGTGTTCTTCTTGTCCCTGGACTTCATGAAAGCACTCTATGCCAGGAGTGGTCCTCCCAGTATCATCATCTTCTTTCTGGCCATTGTTACTATTTGGATCCTTTCTGTTTTCTTTAATGTAAATTTGCAATTATTCTGGACCAACACTCCCATATGATATATACAAAAATGGAGGTCTGAGGTCCCTACGTGATAGAGGAAGAAATGAAAGAAGGTCTGGTCCTCAATGACACAGCTGGAAAGTGACACTGGAGGAATTTGAATCAAGGTTAATCTCACTTTAGGTATCACCTTTTTCTACATCCACATGTAATGGAAAGGTGATGGCTGCCCAGTGCTGTTCTTTGTGTCATAGCCACAGTGTCAACCAGAGACTAGAGTGGTCTTCAGCCAACTTTATATTCTTGTGAAAATACAAGTGGGGAGAGGGGATGGAAAA